>SJOL01011097.1:112945-196802 GCA_004794785.1 Opisthorchis felineus | reverse complement strand
TTTATTGCCGCATCAGAGAGCTGGATGACTTTCTTCGCAGCCAGCGGACCCGGGATGGATAGCGCAAGGTACTCGTTCAGCGAAGAAAGTTCTTAATCAGCTTTCGTCCATGTCGCTGTACTCTTTGCGTTTGCATCCTCTAGAGCTTTGTAAAGAAGCTCCAGTTTCGCCTCGAGTTTCCCGAGTAAAGCGGAACAGTCACACTGGCCTATTCGATTTTGCGGTGCAGATTTGGTTCCGTTTTTGGTGGCCGTCTTCTTAGTAGTGGAAAGCGTTGCCCCACTAAGTTAAAGGCAACCGGCGCAGACAAAAGGGTCAGGAGAGTTGGCCAGGTGGCTTACCTGGTGGTCCTGTAAACCCGTGCATTTGAAGTGCCACCAAGCCTTGCAGGAGTGCCATTGCATACCACGTCTTACATTCGACGGACACCAGTTTCGTCCATATCTGTTGTGGTCCATCGATGGCTGCGGAGAGCAGCTTGTATTGATTTGGGTCAACATTGAGAATGAGTGCAAAATAGAAACTGAGTGCGAAATGACAGATGCTATCACGTGAATGTTATGTTATAGTGAAAAAATTCAACAAATGACACGTGTGAAATCTGTAAGCAGATTGAACAGTGAAAGAAGTCTTTCACAAAATCACACGAGGAAAAAACGAAACCGATTTCGAACGTACCGCACTTCCTGTGGTGCCTTCAGCACCGAATCGTAGGGGGTGGGATATGGGTAGCCGAACTGAGCAGATTGGTGGAGATGAAATAAGAGGCTTATAGTAAGAGATGCAAGATACCGGGTGGGGACAGGGTGAAGCGACGAAGCTAGTGGTGTAATCATACTCTCTGAGAGGAGTTGGCTTCGTTGGGGTGAACAGGAATCCTCTGAGTTGGTTGCGGTGGAGGTAACTTTGGAATGAGAAGACCAGAAATAGTTGAATGTCGTAGAGGTGTAGCTGCACGTGACTTCGGAAGAGGCGGGGGGCTGTGGTGGAGTAGGTAGTTGCCGAAAAGGGATCCCAGGCAAATAATACGCGGGTGGCCATGGGGGTGGAACTTGCTAGGGGCCAAGATTAGGTAATAGTGGTTGTGGTTTAGATATCCTGCCAAGGGACTGGGTTGCCCGGTTTGCGGGGCTACAGATGCGGTTATGTGGAATTTGGGATATAGTCAGCTTTATAGACGAAGGGCGAAGAGCAGGACCTCGGGGAGATGGTGTGGGAGAAGGCGTTACTATACGAGGCTTTGACAGCAGGTGTTTGAGCCCGAGGAAGCGCCTTGGTGGGGAGACACGATGTGTCATTAGGTCAGCAGGTGTGGAGGAAGAACCTGTGCTGTCATCCTCGACTGCAGCCTCATGTCCTGGCTGATGAGATACCATATCTGCTAAATCAGCAGTCAATCTTGTTGGCGCGATAGAGGTCAGAGATGACATAGATGGGTACCCAAGGGTAGAAGTGGAGGGCTCATGGTCATGAGTGTGAGCTGCAAAGCCTGGAGCCAACAGGTGGGCTGGTGCGACGCGATGGCACGAGTTAGCTCCATAATATGGCGACCTTAAAGAATCATTGAAGGGGTGTTGGGAATTTGGGGGTAACACGTCAACTCCAACATCATTAGGGGCCGTTGGAGGCCCGGCTGGCTTGTAACCGGCTTTAGTGTCATCGGGGGCGGCTGGGGGCTCAACAGAAATAAACGCGAGTGGATTAGAGGCCATGTCTATTTGCAAACTCAGCACACTGTTATTTGAATCGGAGGGTCCTCGACCATTACTCGTACATTCTTCAACGGCACTTCGGCTTGCGTAGTTGCCGCCGGCCGCATGTGAAGTCTGCGATTGAGTGATGCCAAGAATATTGATCGCTGCAGATGGGTGAAGGGAAGAGGGATCCGATTGGCAGCTTTCAGTGGTCGATTTTAAAGATTTGCTTGGTGAACGTTTAGTGAGCTGTCTTTGAAGTCGAGTGCAAGCAGCTTTGACCTTTGTCGTTTTGAGTTTTGGGGTACATGAGAGGAGGGCCTGGCATGCCAGTAGGCGTGCGGCATAGTTTTCGTCCTTGAATCGCATCAATATTGGGCAACACACGGATGCTTTCGACCTTCGGAATCGTCGAACTGTGCAGCCAGTTTCAGGCATGTCACATGCCACCAGGAGAGCAGTCTTTGTGAGTTCAAGGGGTGTGATCAGGAGTGTTGTATATTAAGACCTGGTGACGACACTCCAAACGCTGACAAATTTCAGAGGCAAGTGTGTCAATGAGAATCGATGCTTTTTCAAGATTTGACGGATCACATGCTGCGTCAGGATTCAGAAGACAAGCGAAGTCCGTATACTTCGGAAGGAAGCTAGCTTGTTTTTCATCCTGTGCACACAGGCTCTGAGATCAGCTATATCTTTTTGAACCCGAGACTCTTCCAGTAGGAGTGAGGGAGGAAGGCTGTTGAGTGGGACGGGAAGGGAGATATCGGTTAGTAAGACCGAACAGTCTGAAGTGACTCGCAGTGCTGTCGACCGACTTTGAAGAGTGCTGGAACTGAATACTAGGCCTTTTGGTAGCGAGGCGCTTCTTTCGAAACAATGAGAGGAGGAATGATGGGGAATCAGGGTCTAACAACCGCTTAGAGGAAGATGTGAGTGGTGGCATTATCCGATTTGATTAAGGTAGTAGTAAGCCCCGCTGAAATAGTGCTGGCAAGCTTAAAAATTAGGGAAGCCTAACAAAGCGGGTACTGGTTGGAGGGATAGTTGATTGCGGTTAAAGATGAGGTGTCCTAAATAGGTAGTTAAATGCTATGCTATAAGTAAAACGCTACGGTCGGGCTAGGTTCCAAAAACATTTTTACAGCACCTGACATTGAGATTCAAATTAAGGGAGAAGCCCTGACTTAGGCACGATAGCTCAATCCAACCGCTAACGATGGCATTTCTGATCATTAATGTGTGCGTCTTGGCTCGCCTCGACTACCTATCGTGGTTCCTAGGACCATGTCTACGTGCTACGGTGATTATGAGGCCTCAGCTGCGCTTGGCAACCTAACTCAACGTCTAATGACTGTTCATCATACACATAACTGTACTCGCCATCGCTTATCTTGGCTACTTATAGTAAACACTCAGCCCGTATCTTTGCTCTCCGCTGGTTGTGAGGTTTTGACTATGAAGGAGAGCCTAATCCAACTACAAACGCCGACATTTCATCATCATACATGCGTGCGTTGTCGTTCTACCATGCCAGCGCTTAAAAAGTATGAAACCACCAAATGGCGACATGTTTTCTTTTATTGAATGGATTTGTACAGCATTAATGGGTGGCCAATCTGTTCCGTTTTCCGTGAACCAGTTTCACTGTTGCTCAATTAGTCCCATTGTCGGTAATGATTAATCCATGTGTACACCGATGATGCGATATCAAGATTCAATAATAATATGCATTGTTGGACGCGGTGAAGTTGAGGCTAAAGAGGGGTGTATACAAAGCGGTCGTAAGATTGGGCAGTAAAGACTTGACTCCTAGGATTCAACGCTACCATGCGTCTTCAAAAGTGTACCCTCGGATGTAGCCGTGGTGATGATCTAGTGAGTTGGTATGCACTGAGTGCAAAGTTTGCTACTTCGGGCGCAAAACCCTGACTTCGCTTCACTTCTGCTCCCCCATATGATGCCTTGTAGCTTATTAGAGACAAGAGCTCCGTTGTTTTCATCAGAAGTTGCAACCATTTCATAATCAATCGCAGTAGAACTCTCACCATCTGGAGTTCCTTTTTGGGAAACCGGTTATCAGCTCCACTGCTTGCGTTTGTAAACTGACTCGTTCGTGATTTGCAGCATCCGTTTATATCTAAAAAGCTTCTATATCTCAGGTCCATATAACACGCTGAAAGTCGCATGCCATTTTAAGCCTCCCCAAAGCTCTCCTTCGTGTCTGTCACATGAGTTTAGGCCTCCTCTAACTCATCGTTCATGCCAAATTATTGCCACCCACCTTTGTTTCCACAATCTTGCCCAAACTATTCAAATACATGAGCAGTTAGGACACCCACTCCCGATATCATCTGTCCCCGATTATGATCATCTGACAGGGGACCACAAGGTTTACTCCATCTCAGGGCCACACGAATAAATATCCTCAAAATCACATCCAAGTAGTATTCAGTGGTGGACCCCGGCTACCCATAATCCCTGCTCTCAATGCGCCTAGCCCGTTTATCTACATTTGTTCCACCTAATCGCACTTTTCCGTTGCTACCCAGTCGAAAACACCCAACAACACTTTCCGTGCCATGTCCGCCCCTCCTGTCACCGAAGGTGCGAAAGACATCATGGTTGACAACTCTTTTTTTCAACTGCATACCCTCCACCAAAATACACTCCCCAACCCACGCTGAGCTTCATATTCCACCTTCTGCAGTGGAGAAAGCAAAAAACGGCTTTTGTCAAATGCCTGTGCAGCAGGCTTACGCTTGCTCTGGTTGTGGCATAAGATGATAAAAAAGATGAATGGTTATATTACCTTCTTGGTGCATAGCCAAATAAAAAATGCTGCCTCACGTGTAAGATAAAAGGGGCCCAAGTAATGCATGTGGTTTAACGCCGGTGAGGTAGTTTGTTCCGCCACCCTCATCGACATCGTTCAAAACTAATACTTTCCTGTCGTAGAAGCGTGTTTTATCAAGAAGACTTATTTTGAAGAATATAATAAGAGTGGTTGAAGAAGGGACTTAGGCTTATCCTACAACAATCATTCCTACGTGTCCAAACCGAACACTCAGTCAGGTAATCCTGACAGAAATAAACAACAAGAACGCCACTGACATCGAGTAGCAGTTGTATCTTGCACAGTATCCAAATGTGAACAGTGGGGATCACGTGGTCCCCACCCTGGAAGGCGAGTAGCGCCTCTAGCACCCAAAAGTTTCACAATCTTTTTTATTCCCTTCTGCTAGGTCAAGGGATGACCACCTCTTTCCTTCCGCCACCCTGGGTTGGGCACGAAAAATCGCACTCGGCACCACTTAGCTAATGCACAGCCCTCATTCACATATGGCATCATCCGTTCTCATCAACCGCATACTACCATTCCCTACCATCTCAACCTGAATGTCAATTATCTCTTTTGAAATCGTCCAGTGTCACATCACTACAGTAGTTACAAATTTTAACCACCCTTGGCCGCTTGCTATTTTGGACCGCAGTTTCACTTACACCCCAGTCCACTTTGACAGACATCTTGGACACTTTTTTCCATTTGAGTCTAGAATCGAGATAAGGCTGTCTTATTACCTCCTTTGAATGGCAGCAATGAACCACTCTGCTCCCTTAATGTACCAAAGAATATGCTTGATCAGTGCTAGCCTTAATTTGTCGCGATTCCCACTGCAATATTAACTACCCTGACAACCCCAACTTACTTATTCAAGATGATCAGGTAAGGGGCTGTCCACAGATTCAAGTACGGCGTCGCGATGACTGTACCGCGACCGCCATACCCAGTATGATGGCTTGCCAGCGGTTCATCTGATATCTATTATTTCATGACCAAGCACGGTGCATGCGCCCAAAAACCGTTTCAGTCCGCTGAATTTGTGGCAGAACTCCAAAGTATGGGCCACTCTGTTGTACTGTCTTTCCGTGCCGCCCGCAAAACCGTTAGCACTTACCACAGCACCATCAAGGACACAATATACCGGTGAAGAAAAACCTTGCTATGCGGGAGATGTAGTCCGCTGACTACCACAAAAAGCCCACCAACCTTACTAGCCGCGAGTAATTCCATGGCCTCGTGTGGCGGTTCGCCTGCTGCAACGATATGAACCCTTTCCTACATAGGTCGCGAATGACTGCTCCACTTCGCGTTTGCAAAGACGAAGACGACGTAATTTTTGTCTGTGTATTTTTCAAAGTATTTCCGAATGCAACACAGGAGAAAACATGTGAAGAAACAAACTCATCCAGAAAATTTTCCGCCGTCTTCATGAAGACAACATGCCGAACCATTACAGCCGTCAAAACCATGAATTTCGCGTCCACAGTGGGCCTTGAGTAAGTTTAAACAAATTTTAGCAAAACTGCGGCTCTGAAGAGATTTCAAGGTACAAAAAAATACCGCGAAATACTGGCACTTTATGCAAAAGTCCTCTCGGTTCGGCCTACAGTTTCGGAGAACTTTGGGGTGTGCATCTAAGGATCGGCTGCTGTACCTTGGTAGCCTAATTGTAGCGTGGGTGAGTCGACGTAGTACGCTGGAAGGCAACGGATGCACAGGGTTAACTCAGAAACAGAGGCATGCGGAGACACAGCGAGCACGACGCATAGATAGGAAGGTAGGACGACCGCGGTGCAGAAACACGTGTATTCGACCGCCGAAACCGAAACCTGAACAACGGGTACAAGTCACTCGAGGTACATAAAAACAGGTCAAAACAGGTCTAAGAGATCTTTCGACTCAATTTACGATGCGTTTATATTTGCCCCCAAAACTGGCAACATTACTGCTGCGCTCTGAGAGCTCAACCAGCGGTGCCACTCTATTTTCTCGCCTGCATCGTCCAGTTCAAAGAAGGCCGCTGAGCGCCAAGAACAGACCGCACTGGAAAAGCTTGTGGAAAACTTCGATACCATGATATCAGTCTGTGAATCCATGACCGATTCTTTTGTTCAGTTGGCTCACTTTTCGAGGTCAGTTGTGTTCGCCGAAATTTTAAAAGATCAAACACGAATCGGTTATCGTGATTGAAAAACCCAACACCCAACTGGATGACATCAATAGAGGAACTTCCACAAGTGAAATGTATACAGGACTATTGTGTTTTGTGGAAGAAAATTATCGGTTACCTGTGATAGAGACCACACGTAACCTTGAGATGAGCACAAATTGCACCATGAAACGATCGTGTCGACACGCTCATACACCGCTGGCACGGACAAAATATCTCAAGGTTCTTTTGGTGCTTGAAGGAACTTTTAAAAAGTATAAAAAGCTACTCTGTACATGCCGAGCAGTACGTTCATTCGGACGTCACAGCGAGCGCCCAACTTTTCGCGCATTTGGTTTTTACTCTAATGCAGAGAATAACTACACTGCTGGTTGGTGATTGTGAGAAAGCATACGGAGTGACGCCGTCTCTTGGGAATCAGAATAACAATCATTGCGTTTCTTTCATGGTTTTGGCTTAAACCAGGGAGGACGAAATGACAAAATTTCTGTCTCTGCTGGAAGCATTTAGATTGTCCTACAATGCACAAGATCCCATAAAAGGAAGGAAGGCTAGTACTCACCCCCAGCGGAGGTCTTGAGAAAGCGAACGATATATGGAGCAGGAGCAGCTACAGAGAAACGATAACACACATACCACTGAAACGGCCCACGAAGCGCAGGAGTGGTCCTCGAAAGGTCCTTGCCGAATGGTGCATCGAGGATTGCATCAACCCCGCTGCAGGAGAAGAAATATAATCTGCTCACAAATCATCCATAACCGTTAAAAACTAGATCTGGACTTGCTTTTCGTTCAGACTTTTCGTTGAAAACTCAAGACCATATCGCTGTTTGGATTGGCGTTCAAAGAAAAATCAAGCTCGGCGTCTAATAGAGAGGTCGTGCTTTCTACAGCCAAACATGTTATGGTTTCCGCTTTTCTGTGCCTACACATGGACGAGCTATGGCCATAATGCTTCTTCCTGCATTTACTGTCCTGATACAATAGAATCAAGAGGTAATCACTTCTGTCTACTACAGGACAGATGGTCTGACTCAGCCAGATACTAGAAGGAAATGTTCCAAGGATTCCTCTGTGAAGTTACGATGGTTGTCTTGATGGATCATTTGTAAGCATTCCCGAGATGAAAAGATATATTTTCGCAGCACAGACTAAGGCACAAAAGGTAATTACTCGGAAAGCCGTAAAAGCCAGGATTGTGGTAAAGGTCACCCATCCAAAAATCTCAAGGCTTTTCCAGGGTATAACACTACATGCTACTGACCATTAGGGTTTCAGTAGTGATTAGCACGATGAACCAGACATTAATCATCACCAGCCGATCGAGTGTAAAGATGTCGCACCCCGAGGCGATTCAATGTGGCATAAATGAATATTCGGCTTCCAGCCAAATACCGAGCTATGTCCTAATAAATCAGGTATATGTCATTTCAACTGAACGTTGCATATTATGCGCTGACAACATTTCGTTTGAGAGAAGCGCTCAAGCGACTCAGAATTATATTGGACTCCAAAGAGACCCCTAGGTGGCCTCAAAATAGTCCATGTGTGACCAGTTGCCTCTACGACCAAAGTTTCAAGTAGTTAGAGCTTACTGCCATCATTTTATTGACACGAAGGAAACTGTCCGACCTCATTCGACAGGACATGCGAAAATCTTTTTATTAGGCCACAGAGGCGAAAAAAACCTAAGACCTTGCCATTGCACTTGAAGGCCCTTCACCACATCACTCTCTTCATGCGCCTGACCCCACGCAAAATACTTCATTTAATCCTACAGCCCATGGCTAAGGCGCTGTCAGAAAACTCTGGAGCAAGTACGACACAATATTACTGAGCCGTTTAGGGAGCTATGCAGTTTAAACCTGCAGCAAACGTCCACTCAGCCCCGCCACATCAGCTGCGGTTACAAAGGGACCTCGAAATCGCGTTGTATACCGCTGTCAAACCCAAATACCCCCGCCAACAACATTGGAACTTGGCAACAAAAAAGAAGGATTTTGGTCATGAAATTAGTTGTTCCGACGTGCTCGTATATCCAGTTGATGAAGCTAATTATTGATGAAAATAGAATAGCTGGTCCTTCATCTTAATTCTATGCTTTGAGTTCATTGGGTGGCTGGATGTCACTACGCCCTGCTACTCAGGACTTCAATATTTCCGGCTCTGCGGCTGGCTAAAAATGGTGCGTCTTTAAATTCAACATTCCGTTCCGCCTGATCAATACTATCAGATTTACGACCATTATGGTGGCCGCTGAGTGGTTTGACCAATTTTGTCGCATGTACCTCAATCCAGTGAATTACGCTGTTTTCTTAGTAAACTATCACAAATTTCACCCCTCCAAAATTGGGAATGTAATGCCGTTAACTCTCATTTGTCCTTCAGGTGCGCAAATAATAAACTTTTCTTTTTGTTTGAAGTGAGGATGCACCCTCTTAACAACCATATGCATTTGGAGAGCCATTACTTTATCTCGCTAGTCCCCCGACGAAACAATTTCTGTCCCGATTAGATTTATTTTATTTTTCCGTCAGACTTAACCTGGTGGCATCTCGGCTGCCACAAAAATCACCCTCAGTATTTGAGGCACCCCTAATAGAAGAGCCATCCTTGTGAGTGTCAGTCTAATCTGCTCTTCACAATTTTTTGCTACTAGAGCCTATCATCAACTCAGATCGGTAAATTCTTAAATAAGTAGTGATAATCGATTATAGCTGATTTTTAGTCACATCTTCCAACGTTTCACAAACTGATATTTGGTTTGCCCTATCAGTAGACCCTCAAATGTTGCCAAGATATCAGTTTCAATGGACTTAATTTCTTTATAGTACACTCAAAAATATTAAATTTGAATGGTTGAGGTGATCTGACTGCAAGTCAAGACTCCAAAACAGCAGCACACAAGTGAAATCCCTTTTGGTGGTTGACGCGCGGAAGGTCAAAATCCAATTCTACCGTCATAACAACTGTGGGCAGCAGTCTGGAGAAAATATCCTGAGATGGGCACCAAAATGTGTATCGCTGCATTTGAAACAAACAACATCTGAGAATCAAATCCGAGAAGGTTACACACAATCTAACATTCTGAGGTAACAAAGGAAAGATATCCAAGAGCCACTGACTAAATATCTATATTGTTTGTGGGAGGTTGACTCGGTATTTTCTTGTATAGATAACCTCATCCATGTTTGTGGATACAATAACTAATTTGAACAAGGAAAATGCCAGGCTAAGCTTTTCATGGATTCACGGGAAAAGTCGACGAGTAGGTGTACCATGCATGATCCCGCAATTATATGTTTTTTCCGGTCAGCCAATCTTCCAGGTTATGTCAAGTGGAATCCTTCAGTAGATATCTTGAAGAGTTTGACCGGTGATCCTAAACACAGTTTGCCTTATGCAGTCATGTTTGTAACACTACAGCTATCCTTGCTTGCTCTCACTCGGGCGACTTCATAGGAAAGTGCACATATCATAAGGGAGTGCACAAGCATACAAATCTCTTATGAAAACTCCGTCATTCACAGCTCACCTGAAACGCTGAGCACCTCTGAGAGACTTCGAGTGAACAGTCAGCCAAGGCAGTGTACAAGATTTCAATATCAATATTCCTCATTGCTCTTATTGGTTGGTAGCGCACAGATTCAACTTGTTTGAAGAACAAATTAAAGATGTTGAACGACACAATGCTTCGAGGCAAGGGTCCTCGGGTTCAGGTCCAATACAAGCTTTAATCAGTGGCTTTTGCGCATTTGACGCCTGTAACTTTGCTTTAAACGCAGAACTTGTTTTGGTACTTTATTGCGTGGCAGTATGATGACAGGAAAAACACAGTCAACCAGATGGTCTTTTCCAGACACATGTTTTGCAGTCGACGACCTTCATTTCGACCCGTTCGCTGGTGGTATCAACCCGTTTTGCTACAGGGCTTGTGGCATTTGACTTTTGTTGCGCTGTTCTGAGTAGCCCATTAGTCAGTTCCGTTGACATAGGTAATAATTTCAGTGCTTTCCCGGCTGTAACTGCCATACGGTTTGAACGGTTCTGTCTGCTACGCTGAGTAATGAAAATTGCCCGGATACAGTTGATGGACAACACCAGGCAAACCCTCGTTCCAAAACCCTGAGCAAGGGCCTTTCTTCCTTGTAAGTTACAGGCAATTTGGAGTGAACATCATCAAAACCATCAAAAATACGTTGAGATGGTGTTCAGAGGTACATTTGAAGGCATCATTTTGCATATGAAGAGGTACAATGGATTACTGCCGTATACTAGAGTTTCCATCTTCCCTATGAAACACCAGAAAAGTCTTAACCATACCGATAACACTCGTTTGCTTCTGAGCGTTTTCTATAAACTGTAGAAGAATAACTTCCTGTCAGCAACAAAACAAGATTTAATAGGACACTCAATGTGATATCATTTGAGACTATGTGGCTGCATAGCTATTTTTGTCTAATACGACATTATTAAACACGGAGACAGCGTCAAACGAGGGTATTCTTTGAGGGCTGTCGACTATTTGGTACAGTGTTTAGAATACCCACGACTAAGGTAGTGTTCAAGCTTTGGAAAATAGACTCAGGACGTCTATTAGCCACCTGAAGAGTTTCTGATTATCAGTCGTTTACGGGTTTGAGATTTGTCTCAACGGTATAATTCAGTAGAGTTGTTTGAGTTGCAGGGGAGGACTGTTAAATCGTCATGCACTTTATTGTCTGATAAATCCTCATCACACATTTTTTTCACCAAAAGCGTTTTTCAGAATTCTTTCCACTTTAATTTTCCAAGACTGCTGACACAATGACGATTGGTCATCCGTTTTTTCAAATTGAGCTGAGCACTGCAGTATCTTTGTCAGTTTTTGAGAAAAAACGTCAGATATGCTCCGCTCTCCCTCTCTATACAAAACTAACTACACGAAAAGAATTTGGACTTCAAGACCTGCCCGATGCACTTACTCTGATAAACTGCCATAGAACTAACAAATTTTGAAGTTCCTGTGTTTTAATTTTTCCCTGTGCGATTCATCTTTTTCCGCCTCCTATTCTTTCTAGCTATTTTATGACCCATCACACCGATTTATGTGATAACCTCGACTTGTCCTCTGTTCAGTAAAACATTTACTGACAATTATGTCACTTACCGATCCTGGTTCTCCAAAAGTGTGTACTCGAACGAAAACTCTGCTTGTGCTTAGTCGACCCACTCGAAAAGAGGTAAATGCTGTGCCTCCTTCAGAAATCTAATAAAGATGTCTCACAGATTTGCCAAGAAAACCTAAAGCGCCGTCAATTTCAACTGGGCAATGAAGGTTACTTCACTCCATTGGGACAGCCCTACCGCGAAGTTGGTGGACCGGTGTACACGACTGCGCGCGATCTCGTTCAGGATACCCTTGGAGCAATCCCGAAGAAAATTGTGAGTGCATTCTGAACTGGCCAAACCATTTGCTCTACAGCTGTAGCGAGCATAAGGAAAATTTTATTAAGACGGATAAAGTTTTGCCGCACTTTCAACCAGACTTCTGCTAATATGGGGTGTATTATATTGCAAACAGTCTCTTCTGTTCTATATCCACTAAATTCCGAATGCAAGCAAATCTTATTTAGCTTCATTCAAGTAGTTCCATGCTTATAAGTCATGCAATACCGCTTGACACTAGAATTATGTTATCTCACTCGCCTGTACTTCAGGCCATCCAGTGAAGTATGACCTTAAGCAAACTGTTATCCTCTGCATTTTGGTTGAAACTTGTTACTGCTGGTTTAGCACTCCTTTTATGATGTTGACTCAGCAATGGATAAAAACGAATTTTCAGACCGAGTAGTGTACGTATCCCTATGAGGTCTGATATAAAACATTTCGCCATGGTTATTGGTCGTCCCGAAAAATAAGGTAACAGACTAATTTCATCGAGTTACGCTTTCGAATCACAAGTTATCCACTTCTGAGCGTGAAAACCAGCAAACTGAAATTTGGTTTTGAAAACACGCAGTTCATTGTGGTGCAACTGTTCAAAAATTACCCACAGGAACCAAGTGTGATATCTCCCTAAGAAGATATGACACTATCATCTCCCCTCGGCTCATGCAAGGAGGCTGACAATATGGCATGTCAGAAACAACCTTCTCCTTTGGGGGACGGAAAGTTTGATTGTACTTCATGCCATCACCTGATGAACTGATTATGTACATTTTATCAAAATTGGTATCGATTCATCAACCACGTAGTCTACCTACCTCTGGTTTTCTTTCTTACCTCATATCACTTTGGTGCCTTTGTGCATAGAGCAACAATTATTTATGTCACCCCTACTTTGCTTCGTGATTTTTGTAGACGTTTAACCACTCTATTTAAAAAATAATTCTTCATCTTACCGCTTTCAACGAACTAGGGGCCACAACAACACTGTCGCAGTACTTAGCTGACCTCTCAGCACCGCTCAAAACTGCAGCTCTTATTGATTTTTCACAAAGTGAGCGTAGAAGTGCATAAACCGTATGACACCGCTTAGAATGAACTCCAGATGCGGGTTTCTAGTTATTGTTCCGCACACTGATGCAGGTTCTTTTTACACTTGGTGGTCTCACCCCACCCCCCACGCTATAAAACATTTGTATTCATGAGGTGCTAACGGCCACTCTCGGCCTAAAAAATATCCAAAATTTCATTAAACAGCATAATCCTCCAAGTAAGAAGTCACCAAGAGGAAATTGGGTCTTGACCTCTCTTTCGGAGAGCTCCTCTCTTCGACGACTTTAGTTTGGACCGTAGCTGCCGCGGAAGGCTCTTACTGCCTTTGTGATGGCGCAACATCTTTTTGGAAGGACCTTCCTTGTAGATTAGCAAATTACACCAATCTCTACATGATTGGTAGACAAACGACTAGTTTAAAAAATTGACCAACAGATAATAATATAGAAAATATAGAATGATATAATACACTGGTAATACCAAAATAGTGCCACCAAAATGCATGTGCGAAAAGTAAGTAATAGATGGATAATAAATCACTTTTACCATATACCTGTAAACGTTTACCAAAGCAAGGCGTTTCTTCCTAACTAGTAGCTCAGTTCAAGTTTTTCTTGGTGAGGATTGGCTATAAAGAATTCACCCTTGTGTGACAAAACCCCTCAACAACATATAGGAACGAGGAGATGCAAACCATTCCTAGGTGGTATGTCTCCTTTAAGGGAGTTTTGTGAATCCGTACAAAAATATCAAAGAATAACATTTTTGTCAGTTTATCTTTAGTTTTTGGGATGCATTCGTAGAATGTGGGTGGGAGCAGCCCTAGCGCCCCAGTTGATTGTTGGTGGGTGCGACTGATGATTTGATCTCAAACGCTTTGTGGTCAGTTGGGATGGTTTTGGACGCAGCCTGATAGCCGTGCTGCCGGCAGACTAATTGACTACTCTAATTAAATGATCACATCAAAGTAACATAAAACCATAAGAAAGCATCGTAACTAACAACTTCCTAGCAATGTCTTCTCAAGTAGCGAGGTAGAATTCACTAATCGAACCAATGACCAAGAGTACCGAGTCATTTATCTATTTTTAACGTTACAACGAAGAGCCAAAAACTCACTTCAAATGGTTTTTTCAAAGAATCCCTTCATCCTACGCCTTTTTTAGTGTCACCCAAGAAATCGGTGTTTTACGGAACTATTTTTTAGTTCCATCATATAATGGATTAAAGAAAATAGGTTGCAACTGTTCGTTTCTTTACTGATGACGTCGGCGGCTACTTCATTTGATCCGAAACAAGACAGCTGACCACAAACGTAGTGACGGAATTCACATCTTGCGAGCCAAAATTTGTGGTTGTGAATTCGGCTGTTTCCAATTTACTTTCGTATCCTGCCATCTGACTTTCTGAAACCGTACCAGAATTTACATTTTATGGCTTGAGCCATTGCTGGAGATTTCTTACGCAATCTCATGCGATAAATTCTCCTTTATCTCCTTCCGAGGTTCTCTATTTCAAAGCTAATTCATTCCTGCTAGCTGCCACATTTCGTGGATGCGACACGAAGAATCGCTGCTGGCGTACGGCGTTCTAACTCTCGTCTTAATTAGTATATCCTGTCATTATCAGAGACGAAGTTACTTTACTTCGCTTTGCGTGCCGGTAGCGCCTATCATCACGGCCATTGGTGCAAAAGTCAAAAACCGATTACACGTTTGAAAGCTCTACCGAGTTGTGGTTAGCTCAATGACCAAACCTGAAACATTCACGCAGACAAAATAAGGTTGTTTAAGCCTGGGGCAACATGCAGAATGAAATCCGTTCACGGATACCGGGCAAAAACTTCGCAGACGATTTTTGGTATGCGAACTTCAAATTTTCAAGCACCGCGTTGCTGACATTTTCATTCCCGGCAGGACTTAAATTGATCAACTTGAGGTGTTCAACACGCATTTTTTCTTACAACGCTAGAGTATACCTTAATAATTCTACTGCATAGCCATAACTCATTGTCATTATACACTTAGCCTACATTTATACTGCGAGATCAAAAACAGGCAGTTGCCTGAGACGAGCTCAGTGGGAAAATGCAATGCTACTGATAAGAAGGGCGGTGGTTCGCGTTGCGCAAAAGCTGTGCACTACACCTATGTAACACAGCCGACTTATTGTTTGTTTGAGACTGATACTTGGCCTTCAGGAATGGAGCTATTGCTCAATTTTCTCGAAAACTTTAATGTATCAGAGAGCGAACATGCCTTAGATATGACACTACAGGGTTTGAGTGTGAGATTGTATGTATGCAAAAGCTTTTCATAGGGTGATGTGGGTTGTTGTCACAGAAGGATAGTTATTGAACAAGGCGCATTTGCACCGGTCGCGCTGGAAAGGTAAAGTATTTATAGTTTTCATTGGATAGGGTTAAACAATTAACTAAATAGTGAGTTGTTACGGCATTTTTAGCCCCCGCTTTCTTGAACAGTTCCACTATTGTCATGGTGAAGTGATTCTGGTTAGTCCACACCAAACCAGTGGAACAATGGGCTCGAGAATCCGTTAGTTGTGTAAGTCTACTACACTAACAGAATTGGAACTAGGACCATGAAGGATGGGACATCAAAGGATTCTTGGTGCAGCTGAATTCTCGCGTCTAAACAGGCAAACGCCTTCATGTCCAGTGAGCCCAGTCACTCGAAATGGAAACAACTAGATCCAAATGATACGTCAACTGATTGTCCACCTGCAGCATAGTCCGTGTTTTTTATTTACTAACAAATAAGTATACGGTTTACTGAAATTTGTGGTTAAGTTCTAGAAGGCAAACTTTATGACAAAAGCAGGCTTTAGGTTTAGATTGACAACAGTCCTGTTTTGCGCCTCTCAAAGAGGACGTTTGTGAAAAATGTTTTGCTGTAGAATTCGTCTATACTATCAGGGAATCGATTGATTGTTCTTATATTGTTGGTATGAAATAAACCCACTGGAATAGGGCGACTGTATAGTACACTTTTGCTTTTTTTACAGTTTTACACTCTGTTTTTGAGTTAAAAATAGGAAAATGAATGTCTCAAAGATGTGTGCGAGTAACGTTTGATACTCGTTAATTTTCATTTTCTGCCGTATTCACTACCCTATCTACCACATTGGATTTTCTGCCAACAATTCGGAATTTTGTCTGTCCACACTGTTCAGATTGTTGTAATGGCTGCTGGTGATCAGCACATAGCAACGTTGATTGCAACCGCTCGGCTAGCACTTTGTGGTGAGCAAAACCGTAGCTTAGCAACCTAGTTTCCTGCCTGCTTTATTTTAATTAGTTGTGAAACATTCCTTTTCGTCAACTGGCTTAAGGACGCAGTCACCTGCTAAATTTTGAATGACTTCTTCAAGGAATGGCATACAGATATTTTTGTTGAAAACCACGGATAAAATGTTTCTTCAGAATTCTTCTGGGAGGGCAATGACGGTTACAGTAACGATAGTGGTTACAGATCAGAATCAATCATCTGTGAACAGCAGTAACTAACCGATAAGCCGCGAGACTGTTCTGACAAACACTGAAGATGTGCAGACCGAAAACAACTCAAGAGGTTGCGTGTGAATAAGCTACCAGCTAGGTTGAGAAGGTTGTCTGACAGTGAATGTGAACTTATTTGACTTAGACATCGTAAAAGTAATAGTATTTGCCTTGAATTAGGATGAAAGCCACACGGCTAATATGACTAAAAGCCAGAATACGGTAGGTGAGGATTTAGACAGTTTTGAGAACTCCGCCTCACTGTTGGAACGTGGTAGCTTATTTTACACCATTTTACCAATTTTCTCACGTCTCAATGGACACTTTTCCGTTTCTCCGCAACAGGATATGTTGAATGCTTATCAAACGAGAGAGGAACTCACTGGCTATGATCCTAGTGATCCTGAAAATGCAGAGGCACCAATTCGTAAGTTCACCAGCAAAACTTGCCACTGTTTCGTCGTGTAAAGCCCTTCAATTTAAAACGTGGTTCTTCCAATAATTTTCCGATATAATTATAGAATCTAGCAACTGTTGAGTGATCAAATCAGTTTATTTAACTGGTTTTCGCTATTCTTGAGGAGAGTTCGGGATGGCCAAGTGGTCTGTGGTTGGAACCGAACCCAGGCATCTGAACTACTCTCGTTTAGGCTTGGACAACCTGGCAATATTTCAACCCTTCTGTTTTTTTGGGTAGCATAGCAGCTAGGCAACATAATTGTGCTGTAGATGAGCCATTGTATGATAATTGTCCTTCCGGAGGAGCATCCGACTTTCAAAGCAGTGTGCTGTGAAGTTTATTACTAGCGAATAGCTCAAATTCACAAGGTCCTACGTTCTTAACAAAATTTATTCAACTATCACAGAACGGCTGGTATTGTGCCTATTTATCAAAAGTCCTTAATCTACTCGAGTTCCATTTGAACTCATTTATTTGAGGTACAATGGAAACTGGCCAATGAGGACCGTAATAGGCTATACATCTCACACCTGACACAGTGTATTTCTCCCTGTCCTACAACACAAGTTTTTTTGGTACTCTTAGCACATCGTTCTTCCTGATAAGCCTGAGAATTCTACAAAGATATCAAAGACAAACTAACGCTTAAGTGTACAAACGTGGTTTCTGGTTGAGAATACTCCCCTTCATTTTGGCCTCTCAATAACCTAGTGAGAGGTTTTCAAAATTATATTACATGAGACCTATAGAGTGTCTCATAGAAACTACGTGGTTGTGGAGAATGGGCTTCATGGAGGAAGTCACCGAACAAAGGCAGTCTAAAACAATCGTAACCAAATTCATGAGTGCGCCATCCATCCTGAGACAACCACTCTGAAGAGGCTACACTCCTCAGTTGAGGAGTGCTGCTTATATATATATATATATATATATATAATCATGTGTGATATAATATATATGTGATATAATATGTTATATATAATATATAATCGTGTGTGATCTTCAGACGTTTAATGCCCCAGTCTTGCCTACAACTTTCCATGTTACTGAAAATCACACTGAAAACTACACATGCCAGTAGGTGTATGTGACATCCTTTGGTTGAATTATTTCTGTTACTGACCGAAGGGGATAGAGTAAAGCACTTTCTATGACCGAGTTTGAATGTTCATCACGCACACTTGTACATCACACATTGTGACGGCTACACACATTTGGCTCAGTTTCAGATAGGAATAATGAGAAGACCCTGTGTGTGGTTTGTTGCCATTGAATCACCAGAATCCTTCGACAGATATGAATGGCTGTTCTTATAAGTTTTTTAGGCTGATCATAACATAATGTATAATGTGACTATTAAAGTGTAGGAATATAATGGTGTTTTGTGAAAATTTCGGCCCACTGCACTTCTAAGGTTCTCGAGAATATCGGAACGCTTCTCCATAATTCATGACTCATAAAATTGATGCGAGCGCGTGCACTACCAGTCTTTTTTTGGATTAATAAGGTGAGAGAAGTAGCAGAGATTATTTAAACTCACTTGAGGGTTGGAGGATAGTGACTGAAATCGGGAGACTACGCTCGTCTGGTGAGCACTGACCAGTAACGAAAACAGTTTGAGGTTTGGCTGCACGCCATTCGATCAAATTGAGTTCTGTTGTTACTCACCAAGATATCACTTTATAAAAAGCGGGTAAAAATTACTGATGGCTTTTATCTGATGCCACCGTCTCGTACGATGTAATTTCTTCTATGCATTAGATTTATTCTCCTATAATATGAACCATCATCCGGGGGGGGTATGTCCGATCAAGGCCTTTGTGGTTAATCCCTTAAAGTGGTGTAATAGTTATTCCCCTGCCAAAAGCCACCGCATCCCAAAAGGAAGAAAATTTAGTCCGGTTCCCAACGAGATCGTTTGTTTCCCAGGTCAAAACGTAACCCGACTTCCATTATACCGAAAAACACTTAGTAGTACATGTGTACGACTCACATAGTTCAACGCATCTTAGACCTGTATGGTGCATTATCACCGCGATTTTAGCTGAGATCAGCAGTCATTTGTTCAGCCAAGAATATGTCATATTTCAATTGCCGTCAAAGGGAACAGACCGTTCTCAAGGTCATCTGGAAAAAGTAGCACTATATCAAGGTTTCAAAGTTATGACTGTTTGTTTTGATGTTTCTGAAAGAACGATCTCTATGAGCGTCGATTGTGATGGCTTACCAATTTCCAAAAGCGGAACGGTGTGCATAGTGTGAGCACTAGTATTTTACATGAGTGGTTCATTGTGCAATCAGCCTCAAGTTTATTGAATACATGCGTTGCAAAGTCTTTTATCAAAGAAACATTTGATGTCACTGGGAACCTACTTGGAAATAATATCTTCAAAGTAAATCTGTCGATACACACGCCGTGGTTCATTAATTGATTCCGAGAGTATCGTTGAAGCAATAGTCTAAAAAGCCTACTTTCTAACCCGAAGTCAAAACACTTCCCCAACAATAAACGCCTGTCGAATCCCTTCAGGATCCACCATGGAGGCAGTTGCACAGCACAGTCAACCTGTCCTTTTAAGGTACATTCAGTTGTCAACCCAACGAACAGACTAGATTGTTGAGAAAGCACACGATAGCGTTCATAACTTGACCTTGAACAATCTGCTGGGAAGCCCGTCTCCGGTAGCTGTTTTGCGAAAGTCGCCCTCAAATTCGACCAATGTGCAACTCCGCAACTGGGTGCTCAGCTGAACTGTATTGTCACTTATTGTATGGATAATTACTGGCGCGTTATGGGAGGTGGTCAAGGAAGCGATTTTTAGAGTACCTAGTGAAATTAGAATAGCATGAAGTAGATTACAGTTTTAGTCAGTTACGACATCTCAGTGACCTTTATCAGGCTACAACAAATACACTTTGTTCACAACCGCTCAGGCAGGCATGAGTTGGTTAAAATGTGATGGTTAAACCCATTTTACACGGTGACAATCACAATTGACTGACCACTATCGACGTTGTCGGGAGGTGCCGTGTGTTGACACCGGAGAACTGAGAGGTTACTTTGATTCATAAACCTTTCAAAATGTTAGCATTCTTTTCAAGAGCTTGAATGTACATGTCGTGTGAGAAATAATCCCAAAGTTTAGTTATAAGGTATATTTTAATTCGACACTGCCATTAAGCTAGGACCTGTAGTCCCGCCAAAAGCTCTGATACCAGTGAGCATTCCTTAGATCTGGAGTGTGACATCCATGTTCCTCTGAAAACCTTCAACAGACTAGGAATTTTGCCAAGTCTGTGCTTCGCACCAGGCACACTTTGAGTTGACCGGTAGTATGATGGCAGAAACCCTCCTCCTCTACTGCAGACCACAAACGTCAGCAGGGAAATGCGTGAAGAACCGCTTATCGCCTAAGGGTGATAGGCCAAATGACCGACAGCGAGCGCTTGTGGATAGAGAAGACCTGGAAACTGGAGAGAGCTCTCGAAACAGAAAACACATTAAACCCTTTATTCTTCCATGTTTGTTCCCTTAGGTGTCTGCAGCGAGCACTTTTGAGTTTATCACATTCAGTCGTATCATTTAGGAGTACTCTCATTCGCCCTTCTTTGAATTCATATTGTTGATATGCTGCTAGTATCTCCTTTACCTGTCTCTGACACTTCGGGGATGAAAATACTACCCGGCAGTTTGCTCACTGATGTTGAGCATACTGGCGATATCACTCTCCTTGGATAGGACTTTTTAGCAATGCAAACCATTTTAAATAACCCAAATATTTCTAGTGTAAGTTTCGGTATGCGTTTTACAACAGGAAAACATACATTGATACTGCAAGACCAAAAGAGGTGAAATCTAAAACTCATACTTTCGGATGAAGGGATCAGTGTAGTAGAAAATTTTACCTGTTCAAGTCCTGGAGGACTGGCAAACTGGGAAGACCAGGACAGCGCGTGCCAACTACCGACATCTGTGGCGCCGGTGGGACATCAGTTTGGCTATCGATGGTATAGTGTGAACTGCTGCAGTCCCATCTATTCTTAGATATGGATTACCGACCTGGTCGATGACCGCGGAATATCTTCGAAGATTTTCCGTTGTTTCCATTTGCGCCTCCGAAGCATTGCACAAGCCTAACAGAACATAAGATCAGTAATGCTGAGGTACGCCGGATGGTCTTCTGGATTGGTAACTCTCCCTCGGCAAGTTAGCTGGCCACTCTCCATAGGTTAATCATGTACTTCGTATGTCAGATGAACATTCGCCCTTCACAGCTCTCGTTTCCAAGCCATGTATCAGATGAGGATAACCAAGGGGAGGTCAGTCCATGACTAGGCAGCAACGCATGAAAACCCGTAGCACTGCTTTCAGTTGCTTTGGAGACCGTTGTCTCTCCACAGAGAGGCACCAGAAGGAGGCAAACCAATGGTTAGTGACCCTGGCAGTTATGGTCAGCTCACGTAACGACGATTCTGCATCAAACCTATCGCCCATACGGATTATGTATCCTATTCCCTACTGTACCGGAGAAAACAGAACCGATTTACACCAATAAATTGGTGGAACCAGGGCGTGACTCTCATTCACATATTCTCCTTGTTACCGGTAAACGAAGGTGTAGCAGCTGAAGCCACTGCAATGCCACACACCGCCACAGCCAACAAACTGTAATGTTAAAGTGGGATTCGTAAGCATGAACTCCGCAGCACTCCCCCAAATTCACCATTGGTATTACTTGCCATCACCCTTTTTCGCAGCAAGAGTTGCAAATCGTTTCAATTCATCCGTCTCATGCTTATGATACTAGAGAGCGAGGGATACGCAACAAAACGTGTTTTAAAATAATCTCACATTCTCGTGCTGTAAATACCGCTGATTCTACACCAATCTTATGCCAAAAAATGGTCGGCTCGATTCAGTGTCATCCCTTAGAAATCATTTCTGGTTCTTGCATAGATGACAAATAAACCAAGCTAATAACATATTATCCCTCCCCTTTCTAGCTGACGTTGATACACTGGAATTGTCAAGTACTTCTGCCGAACGAGCATTGGAAGGTGTGCGCCGTTCAGGACTGAAATCCTCGCCAAGAAACAAGAGAGGCGTTGACAAGCAAAGCCAGGTAGGCGTCCTCGATGTAGTATTTTTGCCCCGTAGAGCATATGGGTTGGGCGCGTGCGCTTAGACAAACTTTGTATCGCTGAAACTCACCCTCGACGTTTGGATCTCTGCTGTCCAATTCTGGGCAGGCTGGTAGGCGACCAGTTCCTCGACTTTATTTTGGTTAGCAAGCAGGTTTTTTACAGCTGAAAGTCCGATAGTTTCGTTCCTAAGGTGTTGTTATGCATAAACTTTACACCTCTTCTCACTCACCGACAAGAACCACTGGTTTTGCTTTGCTCTGATCTCTTCGAGTGGCTTCAGTTCTCCAGACTGGAAGAATAAATCCCGTATGTAAGTGATTAAACCGATGCAGTAGTTGGTAAGCAACGCACACTTTTGGCTCCAAGTTTATCCCACAAGTAAAAAACAAAGTGAATATATTGATTGTCTGTCTGATGTTTATGCTTCTGTTCTCTGCACCTGATTTTCCGGAGGTGAGTTTTCAGGCTTTGGGTTTCAAAATCGAACGATGCGTTCTCAAGACTCCCAGAGCTGGCATTTAACTGATATGACAGTTACATTTCCCAGCGTATTCACTGATAAATTTTTGTAACATGTCCTGCAGGGAATGTTACCGAAACAAGTTGAAATCCTACCTTGCTAGGGATGTTATGGCAAAAATTTGGGATTCCACTGCGCCGGTAGAAATGCGTGGAAGCGGAAACTCTAACCAACCCTTTCAAAGGATTCGTCCTCTTAACCAAAATGCAGCTTTCAACGGTTAAACCAATAAAATGGTGATAATGATTGAGGACCATAGAAAACGTTTAGATAAGTTGGTTCCAATTATGAGTAATACCTAAATCGCGATTCCTCCAGATCCGCAAGAATATGTACCTGTAAAATTTTCTAATCAGTTATAGATGTTTCAATTCAGTTGCAATTCATAGCATTATCCTGGAATCCTTTGCGTATATTTTAAGTGAAGGAACTGTACTATGACGATACCCCCTTGGCCGGTAATCATCAGCACCAGTACAATTTTGACGTTCTGGGCCCCATTGAACTCGAGGTTTTGAAAGCCTAACTTCGCAATTCGTCATGCCTAGAACTTGTTACATCGATTCACAGAAATATGTTTTTTATGTTGCCTTTCACAGCCCCAACTAAAGTACATGGAACGCCGCCGAAAGCACGGTGGGGTGGATGTAAAACAGGTTTTGAAAGAATCAAAGTAAGTTTTTTTTCAGGATGTACCCTTTAGAAGGATTTCGTTGGATTAAACTGCATGTGATTGAATGCACCCACTAATAGCTGCGCCCACGTTGTTTAAATAGGACGTGTAAAACAATCACTCTGGAATAATCCAAAGTTGAACGCCAACCTTTCAGAGCGAACAATCCGAGTTCTTCCTAAAGGATTGTGTTTGACTGATGGTCATATTGTATTAGCAGGAATATTTCGTCAAAGCGTGTCGGCTGACACCATCATTTAAGCTGCTAATTCTTTTTAGGGCCATCGGTGGCAACTTTTTACCTTCACATGATTTTTCGTAGATCTCTGTAAACCAGTGTGATGTGTTTTGCTCTCACCATCCATTACCACCTTGCCGTTACTCCCGCTTTTAAAGTACTGCTTCAGAACTTTTATACAAACCACGATCATAGTTCGCGACACCATTTTAGGAGAAAAAAACAAAGACAGGGAAACAAACATGAAAATGCTTTTATTTCTAGTCGCTTCGTTGGAGGTTCATGTGACGTAAACGTAATCGAATGAAGGTACTACCGAGCCGTTTCCTACTGCTCACCGATTTCCAAGCTGTCTACTCTAGACAAAAACATTGACCCCAATATCGATCCTGCAATAAACTTAGTCAATTTTACCGCTGAAAAAGCTTCAGGAGTATAGATAAATACACTTATGGTAGTACAGTACCCTAACAGCCATTTAGTGAAAACCAGCGGAGAATAAAACAAGTCTTCCTTGGTAGTGAAAGAAAAGTTGGTTTAGTTAAGTTGAACGACTGAAATTTACGACAATCCTGATAATGCACTTACTGATGGCGTTTTTGCCCAACTAGATACAATTAAGAGTCCCCCAGCAGATTTTCTTTGAAGGGATATCCCTAGGATTAGATAACTTACTTGCAATTAGGTAATAACAAGTCTGGCCACCCTCAGGATATGAACTTAGGTGATTGCAGATGTTCAATTTGTGTGTACATATCATCCTGTTCAGTATGACAAGTACGATAGTCTGCATGAACGGCCAAGCATCATTTTCTGCTGACGTTCAGTCTTGGGACAACTGAACAGTTTCTGCTAGCTTTGGTAAATAGCTTAAACTGTACTATGCATTTGTACACGCTCCAGCTGACTTTTGGGATAACCCCATCACCATGACAGAAATGAGAGTATTCATATCGTCAGAAACAATGCAGCTGACCTTTTCCACGTTCACAAGTGAAAATGACTGCTTTCACACATGCGCCACCTAAAAGCCAAACGGCTTTCAAACAGTTGGGGTTGCAAGGGGATTACTTAATTGATACTCAGTGATAAAGGGTACTTTTTTATTAAAGTTGGCTCCCTACATATAAAAGTAATGGCTGTGATGACCAGGGCTACCTCAACCGGAACAATAATAAATGTATGTTAACCGGACATGTGTACACGACCTTCGCAATTGTCTAACATTCTGATAAGCACTAATAAGAGAAAAAACGGGTCCAATACTTTCTTCTTTCGGTATGAACTCCACAAAAAATTGCACCAGGATAGGAGGACAATTATTCAGACATAAGTGATGTGAAAGTGGAAAGTAATTTCACGCTATTAGAAAATTTCACGTCATAATCAATATCTAGTCCATCAAAATCGCGGGGAACCTGTGGGTAACATGTGTGTTCGTAAGGACTGATGTGGCAACCGGAATTATCCCCTAGGAATAAAAATGGCAGGGTGCAAGAGGGGTTCTATTCATATGGTAATAGATTGAATCTGTTCAGCTTTAGACTGCTCCTGATGCAGTATGCGGTAGCTTACAACTGCAGCCAAGTTAACTAGTCCCTTCATGTTTTTTTTTGTTTTTGTGGTGAAGACTTCTTCCTGGCATGGGATCACCCTGAATTGAAAAACATTATCCCCCGAACGAAATTTTGTTGCTTTGCAGTTAGATTTTGGTTATTTGTTTCGTAGTCTCACCAAAAGTGCTTGATGATCACCGCGACACCATTGTTAAAGCACATTGTTGCACTGTCGTATTTTGTAATCGGTCTAGGATACTTCTGAGATACCCAAACCCAGAGAAAGGAATCCTAACCGAGCAGCCTGAGAGCGTTGGTTGGAGAAAATCTAGTGGTGTGACCAAATTTTCAAGGAATGTATTTTGGCCAGTATACTAGAGGATCAAAAGCCTCTGCTCTTGAAATCTCTAGCTATTGGAAAATCTGCTCGGAGGAACCACGTGACCGTCACGTAGAAATCCTCTCAGTACGACTGAACGAGTCTTGGCGTTATACAAGCAAACACACCAAGGCAGTCACTTTGTATCATATCCTACCAGCCGAGGATTCCACGTTCCTGTCTATTACGCTTAAGAATAAAAGACTTGTAAGAACGTAAGTGTCACGTGAATACGTGGTTTGTATACAACGTCGCCATGACAACCCTGCCTCTATTTCACTGGGGTGATAGGAGCTGTAGTTATAACATGTTAATGAATTGGGTTTGCTCGTCTTGGCACTTGTATCACACAAGACAACAGACATGCGTCACGTTGCATTGCATATTCGGGCGTTCGTTATAGACTTACGCTTGGCCCATTTAATGTTTAGCAATGTGACCGCTCTCAGTCCAAAGTGGATCCTTGTTAGTACCGACCCTGTATCTAATTCTTGCTTGGATATAAAGCCCATTTCCTCCAAAAAATCATATGCCTCGCTGTCCACAGTATCTTCTTTACAGGGAGATTATTTCAAGGTTTTCATTCACACGTAAAAACTCCTTAAAAATCTCACTGCTAATCAATGACTAGAAACTTTCTTTCAACTCTTCACAACTGGACCTTATAATCAGCATCGGATCACGTGCTCGTAATAAGACTGTAGGTAATTTTCGATAGACTGCGCAACTCCATCATGTCCGGCTTGGTGTACGCAATATAACGAAAGACAGTAGAGCATAAGGCCCATCTGATTAGTGATACATATTTTTTCATCATCCTTCGTTGTAACTTATCAGGAAAAGTTTTTAAATATAAAAAATAAATATATAAAACACAGGACGTCCCCCGTGCAACATATTTTGTGGACTAATACGATTACCCAAAACTTCAACTGCGACTTTCATTAACACTATGTTAATTTTCAAGAAGGCATGCAACTCCACCGTTTTCTTGGCGAATTCAGGCACCTCAAAATCTGGTCCTCTATTCTATTTAGAAATCAAACTGAAGCAGTCGTACATGAAAAAGTAGAACAATGCAGTAACAAAAGCTTTAAAGCAACCTCTAACAGCTTTTTTAAAGTTTTGTTTACCGAAGCAGGTTTTCATCAGTGTAATCGCCACAGAGAAAAAGTAGTTTATCAGTAAACCAAAAAGTTGACAGAGGAACTAAGGCGCGCCTTTATAACGTACATAAACTGGTCAGGAGGCAAAATAAATTGCTTATTTACGAAAAGTGCTGACATCTGATGTTCCCATTCAGGAAGTTCCTGTGCCTTTAACGCCTTTCTGCAACCACAGCAAAGCCATTTCGTTGCGAAGTTCAAGAAAGCCGGTCCAAGTGATAGAGAACACAGGATGGACAATAAAACTAGTGTTCTGGAAACGAAACGCAGCTATGTTAGAAAATCGGATATGTTCAACTGTTCAAACTTGATTTCTGCTTTGGGCAGAGCCCAAATGCCTGTCACCTAGAAGCTCTGTACGCTGTACTAATTAAGAAGCAATAAGTAATGAAGGAAAACGCAAGGCGAAGAATCGGAAAGTTTTTTGTTAGCAGGATACATTTAACCGATTGGATGAGATTCGTGCAGTTCATGCGTATGTTAACAAGGATTAATGGCCCCTTGGCAGGCAATTTTTATGTTATGGTGATTTGTGGCTCATCATCGCAAAGTATTAAACAGCATATTAATCAGAATGCCCATCATAATTCTCTATGTTTTTTTCTGAAACAGTGCTTCACTGATTAAGGTTAAACGCGGCAAACGAATGTTCCAAATGCTGAGTGATGAACTTTGTGATAAGGTAGGTCCCTTCAAGCAATCTGTGGGACAACACAATTCAATATTTCCATATTCATTTCGCAAGTGTATTTTATCGCTAGCAACCAGGAATTTCCATCAATTTTGTCATAAACGGAAGCCAGAGAGTTATAGATATATCTTCAGTAACTCAACATTTCAGTTCGAAGCTACTCAGTAGTATACGAAGAGGATTTGCTGATGCCTGAGAAGCACAATAATGCACACCTATAAATCTCACTGCCGAGCGTATAGTGCCCATTTGAGAAAAACGAAGATATTTTACTCTGATAGTTCATGTGCCACCAAAATAAAAACTACCGATTTATCTTTTTCGTAGCATATGGGATGCCAATTCTCACTTTTCGAGCATGCATTTCTAACGAGTATAACAAGAGCCAAATTTTGTTTACACTATGAACAGTTTACAGCACGAAGATAGCAAATTTGTAGTATCTCGTGAAGGTGGCTTTTATCTATATGGATCCGTCTAGTAAGTCGCTGCTAACTGAGAAGTGTCATGATCTAATTATCGAAATGCCCTCTCTTCTGGAAAGTACAACCGTTTGCTCCTTGGCCTCTGGGAAAAGTTTTCGTCAGTTTCAGTTCATGTTTCGTGGCTTCTTAATTAGTGTATTGTGAGGCATTCTAGGTTTAGCTGGACTGGGATTGGTGTTGCCACGCCTTCATGGAACAAAACTTTCTTGTGTTTACTTTGCTCAATGGACTTCAAATGAAAGGGACCATACCCATAAATGCTTCTCAGATTGGCAATCACCATCCATGTTGTGGCAGTTGACCTCAAGTAAGGCAAAAACAAATGGAAATAGGAGTAGTCGGTATTCACATTCAGTGTGTTCAGTGGGAGCAAAAGACCCTTCTAAGACAGTGTCAACCCTGTTTACTTACAATTCAACCAAGAGTGATAATGGTTAGTAATAAAAACGATTCCCTCAAGAGCGTTTTGTCCTCTACTATCTGTCGTTGTGTATTTTGCATTGATGACTTCAAGACGGCGATGAATCACAAGAAAAATAGCTTTCCACAACGAACGAAAAATATTGCATTCAGGCAAACAGCGCCTCGACGTAGCGGTCAAAATAAGAGACGATCAGGGTTACTGACTTATCAAACAGTTATGGTGATATTTTTAGAGGAAAGTGAACACATCTTGTTTTGCTTCACAATAATGTTAGACTGGCCGGAAGAAACAGTCCAAAGTTGTTAACCTTGAGCCAGAGAAGAGAACCGTGTAAGGTAGGATAAAAGTATGAATGCGCTAACAGCTTAGGTACTGGGAGCATATACAAAATTATTACATATGAAATTGAAAACAGTACATAAATCTCTTCCTTTTTGAGAGGTAGATAATGCTTAAACTTTAAAACAGTAAGCACCAAAGAACGAGGGATGTAAGTGGATACAGTGAAGCAGTTGACAACGGAAAACGAGTACAAGGGAGTTACAAGAACTGAAGTAAAATGTTTGGTCTAAACACAGTGGAACTTCTCCAATTTAATGCAAGTGGCTTTCAACGGACAGTTCTCACTCTCTAAACGCAATTAAATTGACAGCAAGATGAGCCAAGCATTTCACGATTGATTGGATACCGTATTCCGAAAATAGATGTTCACAGATTGCACCATCAAATTGGAAGTAAGCTGTGCTACTGCTGGCGATTAAATGAGTGAACTCCTAATTTCCAAATCAGGGACGAATTGCTTAGCTGCAGCGTCGAAAGGAATGCAAGGTGTGCTCCGTACCATGCTTGCATTTGATGACGCATCCTCATTGCATGCTGTTTGCAACGGGGCGCTTCGTAGACGGATGCCATTTACCGTACTCCGTTAATAACCTCCGAAGAAACTTGCACAGTGATTTAATAAATTCATCCAGTACGCAGAAAGCCTTATAATTACCAGAGTTTTAGACCTAAGTTGATCTTGTGCGTGGATCCACAATATGCGGAAAAGCCTCAAAGGAGTGCACATTTTTACTTGTGTTGGTGATCACGGTTGTCAATATCGCCAAGGATTTCTAAAGCTAGTATATTACTGTTTACAGTTGACCAGTTTACGAAAGTTGCCGGTAGTGCTGATCAGCTGGGATGTATAAAAAACACATTGCATGTCATCCTCTAATCACACAATATACGTTGCCCAATCTAGTTGTTGACTTGGTTTTAATTTATATATATATATATATATATATGAGACGCTGCCAATCAAAATAGACTGACTTTCAAGCGACCACCTCCTGAGACAGGAATAGTCGGCTTCTGGTAGCCGCTGCCTAGATGCAGCTCCTTGCTGTCATTTGCGTTTGGCCGTACTGAGCCATCTTTGACATTGTGCTGGAAGTCAAGCTCAGTTTGGTGATTCTGGCAAAGTTTTTACAGAGTAGCTGCTACAATATTTTAGATATCAGCAATATAATACGCATCTTTATTCACAGTAACTTGCTTTCGCCGCGTTTTTGTTACTCAGATCAATCAATTTTGGGAGAAGCGAGACTATTTTGAGCAACGCAGAAAAACTGAACTTTTGCCTCCACAAAGGAAGTATTTGGATATCGACTATCGTAGACCATCGGAGGTGCAAAATGCTGGTATAAAAATATTAGCTTAAAATTTATAAGAAAATGCAATCCCATAGGATGGACCAGCAGAAAAACAAAAAAGCAGTTAAGTGCGGATAAAAGTAAGTGAAACTATTCCTCAAATTTTATGCGCCGTTCGAATCTTGCCTAGCTTTATATGAAGAACTCATCAAGGCTGAGCGCCACTTAGAAGAAGAAGCAATAGGTGAAGACAAACTCTTGTCCCAAGAGCCAGAAATCGGGAAACTGACACAGCAAATTTATGAGAACGCCCCATCTCTTTTGGATACCATATCGATTTTAAAATCTATCCAGTTGGACACCACGTGAGTTGTGCATGCCATTTTTTACCTGCTGCTTGTTGAGATCAATTGCACTGTCATAGGCAGACTCCATTACCCGTACTCTCCTGCTCATATTTATCGTTGCCGTATATATATACAGATATATATATATATGCCTAATTAAGTTTCATATCACAGTCGGAACTCGTCCTCTGCATTCTTTGTTTTCACCATCAGCGCCAAATATATCATCCCTGCTATCAGAAATGGGACCACCAACTTCACTTATACACTCCTCTTATTTGGGTCCCTATTATTTCTCTTTCCCCAACAATAGAAAGGTTACGAAAGTCACTGTATTCATTTTTACCGTCATCGTCACTTCCTTACTTACTGGGAACAGCATCAACATCCGCAACGTCATCACCTACATTATGCTCCACGCCATAATCCACAGTCATTCAATGGAAATACTAAGCATCGTCCCCCTGCTCACAGTTCCGAAAATTCCATTGTCCTTTCATATAACCACTGAAGCTACCTGCATCTTTATCCTCATCGTCTTCAGCAACATTATTTTGGTAATGTTTGCAACACGTGACCAGAAGCCATATCGTAGCATACAATACTGATTGTCCTTTGTGATTCATTGAGTAGTATAAGTCACTAGAAACACACCTGTCTATCGAGAATAAAAGCGATATTCTTCAAAAAAGAAACTCTGAAGTGCACACACATTTACTAACTGCTCCAAGATTCACCAGTGTTTACTTGTTGGGAACATTGTTCTTATGTTCTCCAGAAAGGGCTGATCGATTTTTGGCTGAAGCAGTAGCTTCAAAAAAATTGATTTTTACCTAACGGTACTTCAAAATACAAATAGTTCCCATGAAAAGCAATTTTCGCGACTGTTTTTTGCAGTAGTAATCTTCAGTGAAGTGATCCTGCCAGTATTTCTGAACCAAGACGTTCTATTTTACGAAATGGTTGTTCTTCAGCCAAATGATATGCGAAGGCGGCCGATAAAGGCAGTATTGTTGCTTTACTGTCACGTGACACTGGGTAACTTTGACGGACGTCACGTGGCTACACTGATACAAAACAATACAATACAAAGATATATCACCGGGTTGTTGGATAAAATCGGGTAAAACAATGCATCAGTATACAATTATTTTCAAGATTTCAATACTCATAGCCACTCTATCGAGATACAGAGGTTCACGTTCTAAAGCACTATTAAGTATTCTTATTTACGACCGGTATGTAGAATACAAGATGCTCAGGTTTTAGTAGTTTACAAGGAATATTCTAATGACAATCGTGCACGGCATCTACGGTTAAATCTAAAGAATACATCGAACGTTTTTAAGCACATGCTTATCACAGCCCTGAAATGCCGCCGAAAACCTTCAAGTGCGCAAAGCACTTTAGACTACTTACGACACCCCTACCTTTCAAGAAAACAGACACCAACCGATTTAGTATCTTCGTTTTCTTTGAAAATGATTGCCTGTTTATTAGTTGTGATCTATCGGTTTTTTATCTTACGACACTTTGACAGAAAAGTGTGTGATCACGCCTAAAGGAATCTGACACTGGTAACCAAGGAAATTTCCTAAAACAAGGAAACAAGAGTCCCACGAATTGCCTGCGCAGCTAGGGAAATTTTGCCGACTCCTCAATATTCTTGTAAATAGATTATATCAGCGATCAGGAATGAATGTCTTGAGCGTACAGACATTCAGGAAACACTAAGTTTGGTGTTGCTGCATTACTAAGTGTCACTCACTAATCGTCACTTGTGTTTATCTGACACCTATCAGCTTAACCAAAGTATCGCTAGAAGTCTGTGGTACTTAATTGTTGTTCAACGATACTCCAAGCCTGCTGCCTCTAAAAAGAGGCTAGTTTTGAGTTTGTCCAAAACAGGATTTCTTATCAGTCATAATCTACTAGATAACTCTGGGAATGGAGCTCAGAATTCTTAGGAAAAATCAAGTGATAGTCTAGCAGTCTATGCCGTTTTGTATGAAGATCTCGCTCATCTGACTGGATGCAGATCGGAACTGCGAATTTTTTGCAGTTTCGTACGCTATGTATCATGATCCGCCTGTCACTGAACTTAGAAACAATCCAAAAGTCAAAGTTAACGACTTTACTTTCCTTATTTTCGTTGCCGAGTCTATTTTATCTCATGGAACCGCAGATTTCAAACAGGACACACCCCGAGATGGTCGCCTATAACACATTTGGGAAGTGTGTGTGTTAGGATTTTTAAGAGAATGGGAGGAATCCTGTCTTCGCAAACCCCTTCAAATTAAGTATACAATAACCAAGCCAACATAATAGTAATTATGATGGATTATACATAAAATAAATGAAATAAAGAAAAGCGGGATTATCGTTGGCTGGACAATCGGGGATAAATGGTGGGTGGGTTTACTGGAAAAAGGCACATGGCGGAAAGTTAAAGAGAGGAACACGCGAATAGCACCTGCCAATATAGTAGCAATGAAAAAGGGGAAGAGATGCTACACTATGCTGACGATAAACCGAAAAAATTCTATCGGAATCGGAGACGCTGACAAGTAGAGGAGCTATTCTTCCTTAGAGCTATGCCTAAGGAATGCCTAAGCTATGCCAGATACAACAACATATTTCAGTGTTCAAAACATGAAAAACGTAGGTCTTTATGATCTTCCGATGCTGTCCGATCAAAAAAGGAAGTAGTATATGAGAACTTGAACGTGACGACAAGACCGTAAATTTACTAGATAAACGAATTTTGTGGCCAGTACACTTATAACGTCATATTTCTGTTTCCTTGTGAATATAGATATCTTTGATTTCTTCGAAATTTCATGCTGTTCGTAAGATGACTGAAAACTCATTAACAACCCACTGCCGGTTTCGCCCTTCTTGGGACGCATCACATAGGCCTTGTCCCAGAATTCTTATCTGCCCTGTGCTGTTTGTGAACGCCCAACCTGAATACTGGTAGGTCAGGCAGATGTCCTGGACTGTCTCGAAAAGCGTGCCAAATGAAGCATCCGGTGGCCTCTGTGCACAAAATTTAGTGGAGGGATACCACAAACGAGATATTTATCAGTTAAGTCTCATGTGAAAAGTAAATAAAATTGCAAAAGAATGTCTTTCGCCAAATGGTTATTGTTTGCTTTGCCAAAGTTCTAACATCAGCGGGACTTCTTGAACTTCTAGAATGGCGTTGTGAGATGCCATCTCATTGAGGTAATTACCTTCTAATATTTGATTGGCAAAAAGTAAAATCTTTTCACGCAGTCACACACCGATTACTGATCAGGCATGTTCACTGAACCAGGGAGCTTATTCGCTTTGTTTTATCCACAGTACGCAGGATGAAAAACACGCTCAGGATATAGTCCGTTGGTTGTTGAAGCAGTGTCTATTCAGTTTCCAGATTTAGTCAAATATTCCGCCAAATATGGCATTATTTTTATTGCTGACTGGCATCATTCGGGCAAAATTTCTCCTCAGTCTATGTAAATTTCCGCACTCATGGACTCATCACATTGTTGAGGTACTAAAATCTGTGTGAACAGAATAACTTACTTCGGGGCGTACCTGTGTTTGTGTCCATGAAAGCCAGCATCTCAGTTACCATACGGAACCCCTGTGACTCGAAAGTTATGCAGGTTGAATTGGGGTTTGTAAATTTCTGGATGGCCGCAACTCATTAGGTATAAGCTGCCCCGCGATTGTTGGATGAAGGAGACAAGACAACTAATTCCAAAAATATCACTATTTCGTTTTCCACCACTAACTTCAATTGGCCGGCCCTGTCGCAATTTCTGCAGTTTTCTTTTGCTACTTCTGAGTGCCAAGTAGTATAGGTTTCACCCTGACATTTTAGGTCCGCGCAAGTGTACTGTCGATTGGTGCGACCGCAATTGTCTTGAGGACAGTTAGTTCACCATTCGGTTAGGGTAAATCGGAGAAAATTTTGATAAATGCCACGTTTTACTGTATTTCGTCAGTGTGCTTCCCCTCTATAGGAAGGCAAAAAGAAAACTCACGAGATGTTATCTTTAACCAACCACAATGGTATAGATATATATATAGGTCACTTAGCATTCAAATGAAAGAAATAACACTCAATTCAGTCACTGGATATTTGTCTGAAGAGCGTCCCGAAACGATCAGATATATTCCTCTGTAGCAGTGCAAACCAATTTGCAGTCTGGCGTACTTTCTGCACACATGCGCTATAACTGAAAAGCGATAATCTTTTTGACCTTACATACGAACAGGTATGAAAAATACCTGGATGCCATGAACACAGTAATGAAGAGATCATAACCAGTTACCCACAAAACTGACGAACACCAGCGCAGTATACACCCATTTGCATGCCACCTGGATGCCATGAACACAGTAATGAAGAGATCATAACCAGTTACCCACAAAACTGACGAACACGAGCGCAGTATGCACCCATCTGCAGCTTACTCTCATTTCACTCTCGGTAACCTGCATCTTCAAGCACTTGTTGTTCTACTTTGACACACCATTCTTACAGCGATCAATGAATTGCATGAATGAGCAGAATCACTAAAATTAAGGCATTTAAAATACTTAGTGTTCGTGACTAGAGAGGGCATGAAGTTTGCTCCAGCATTCCTCTGAGTGACTAGAACTATGAATGTCTGTTTTGTCAAAAATGTGGGCACTGTTTATTAGTGGACCGAAGTTAGGAACAATTACAGATTAAAACGAACACTTGGTCAACGCCTTTTCTTTCTAACCGAAGCTCCGCGGTGTCCAGGAGAGGAAGTAAAACTCCCGTGTTTACTCTGGCAGTTGAGCGCCGCAGACGGAGACTGAAAAACCAGTGGGTAGAAGAACAACCACGCCCGTTCGCCCCACTGTACATAAATTTGGGTCGACCAGATATCAGCGCAGAAATTAGCAACGGTCGTATGTCACCTGCGCTTGGCCAGATTGAATATGGAAGTCACTTGGAGTCAACTGAGGACCCAAACGAGCCTGGTTCTGGACAAAACAGCACCTTTATTGGCAGTGAGAGTAAAAGTAGCACTGAGGGGGTTACTGTGAAAGAATTTTTCTTCCAGTGAGTTTACTGTGTACGCACTTGTGATATTAGTCCGCTACTTAACTTTCCAGTTTATGCTTCCACGTCCCTGAGAATGTTGACATATAAATTCTACAGGCTGTTTAGAAATGTGTGACCGTAAGTAAATCGCAAGTCTCGCGATGAATGTCAAACTGGTGACCGTTCCATCAGCATAGCAAGTAGTCAGGCCTGTACGGCAAATTCACTCAAATTTACAACCATCATGAACAAGATTCAGTCAAGTGCGCACTTCAGTCTGAGGAATAAGAGGCCTCAGTGTACCGGTCTTCATTCCACTTTTTGTTAAGAATAGAACTGACGTCCGATAACAGATAAAATTACCGCTGTTTGGGGTGGTCTGGCCAAATTTCATGAAGTCCTGTCCCAGTGACGCAAGTAGATAGTCGCCCTTTTGGATGGAGCCAATTGTACCGAGCCTGGAGCGCATAGCGTAAACTTTTGTTCTGATATCTGTCTTGTAACCCTGAGATGCTGATGACCTTAGAAATATACAGTAAATCTTCCTTTTACTTCATTCCTTCGTTCTAGAGACATGTTGTTTGCCCAGTTGTGTTGTTTGCTCTGGTTATTGGAACAAATGCTTCGAGTTGAACGTGAAAAGGAAGTTGGTTCAACAGTCATATCGACATCGTGGAAATGGAAGTGAGTTGAATGCAAAACTTCACAGTTGAGGCCACTTTGCAGCACAAGGAATCATTAAGTTAGCTCTCTGCAATGACGGTTATTTCTGAGTGTTCAGTCCTACTCTGTAAACCGAAGTTTAAGAAACAACAGCTCGTTTCTCAGGTTCACCTTTGGGGTTACCTACAACAGTCCAGGTTTTTCAACAACCAAAATGTTAAATATGAAAACGAATGGGTTTACAAGGCAAATATAGACCACCGCACATTCAAACTAACATTTGGTTAACAAACAATTGCTCCTGATCAATTTCTCGCCCTTGAACAATGACTCATTCACTGGCCAGTTGGGTTAATAGAATGTCTGCACATTTGGCCTCCAGATGGCTTGATTCGCAAGTCATTATAAGAACAGTGTTCAGAAAGGACTCCCATTATCTAGTGAAGAAAATGTATAGGGTCCCTGAGGGATGTGCTATTCTCTCCAAAATGTTATAACTTTACCAATGTGACCAAAGCTGCCCGATTATTAGAAACCGTAACATAATTTAATTGCTATATACCATGATGTCTTCATGTCGAAGACTAAAGCAGTATACAGAACTAGTTTCAAGCATGTCTTGTGACGAGTATTTGTGAAGAGTATTTAGTATATATACGCACCCCCTCTATGACCACTTGACCACCCCGCTATGACCACTTGGTATTTGCACTTCTTCCAACTGGTCGCTGTCAAGTGAAATGCAAAAACACCGGCATAATCGAACCAGACTAGAGGTCAATCCTGGTTAACACTACAACGACGGCACCACAGCTTCCTTAATGTAACAACCTGTGAACAATCCTGACCGCACCACATATGAGCGGTTCATCTGACATCGCAAATTGAGGCGTATCAGTTGCCGCAGTAGCTGCGACAGCTACAAAAACAAGCCACATTTTCGAAGCAGATTTCCGGGCACAGTGGCCATAAAACTAAAAATATGGTCGATCTATGCTTCGGATGTTTCCTCCTGCTTCCGTTTGCTTTGCAGACTAGAACGCTTCCTCTGACTTAAGATTATGTGAATCGTACTCTAATAACGGCCTAAAAACCCTACGCCAGAGAACACATCTTGCATAAGTATATTTTCTATTCGGTTTACCTTGACAAGGACACCAACACTAACACCAGAATCCACTTCGAACCGCTGCAATACCTCCGCCAAATGGTCTTTGGTTTGTTTGCTGAGTTGGTCAATTTGATTGCAAGCGTTTCACCATTAATCGAAGTGACATCGTCCGTGCGTTGTTGAGGAGCGTGATTGAGCGTAGCGGTGGGTCGGTGGCGGAGGGTGGTCGGTGATGGCATACTTCCGTCACAGCTTTATAAATGACCATACTTACTAAGAGTCTCATGATCCGTAGAAGCACCTGAACTGGCTAGTTGCAAGCTTTTAACACCCGACTGGGCGATCGATTGCAGTTGAATCCAATGCACATTTGGTCTATCTTCCAAGTCATGCTAAGCCAAAAACTTAGCAATGCAAAAGCCTTGATACAATCGACTTCTCCATATGCATATGTTATTTGATATTGCGAAGATCCCCAACGGTTAAATGTATGGCAAATAATTTTGGTTGATAGAGTCGGACTTCTGCTTCCGAGTTTATCCTTCAGTGTTCTAATTTAGTCAACGTCGGTTGTGAAAACTCCAACAAGTTCATATTCCTAAAAGTATGCAGAATTAATGCTTGTTACATTTATCTTCAGGTTGAATGGGAAAATGTGTAACTTCTAGAATTAACTGTAGTTGCCTCTATTAGCACTACGCGCACTAACGCCTGCAGACTGCAGGGCACATGGATGAAACAGTGTATGCACACTGCAGACTCTCCTCGATGGGATATCGGGGAACAACCCATATGGACTCCACCAAATTGTCCAACTAGAAAGACTTTATAACAGTAAGGGAAAGGTCTAGTGAATTCTAAGATACGTGCATAATCTCCTAAACCCTCAATTTTATAGCTGACAGATACAGGCTAACGTGTAAAGCAGGAGATGCTATAACTCAAAGATCAGGCAATCACAAAGTTTAGAATGTTCGAAACAATATCCTATGGAATAGCAAACTTACAAAATGATCATTCGCCCTTCTGCACTGATTATTTCATTCTGATTTCCTGACTATCCATTTCGTTGCACATCGCATCTCCCGACAAGAAAATCTGCAGAATGTGATCCATCTGCTGGAGAAATTTTTCCAAGGGATGTTGAGCGGGCTTGGCGCCAGTTCGTCCTCCAGCCTGATCCACTAGCAAAACCAAGAAAGAGGTTGGCTTCCGTAAGTGTATGCACAATTCCACCTATATTGCCTACTTAAGTTCGTAACGCAGCTACCAGACACCGTAGAGTTGCATGGTTATAAAACGCTTTACGTTAGCTAAACAACCGCTGAAACAAAATTTGGATGGTCGTCTCGTATTATGAATTTATGACACGGATCTAAAGTGATGCCACGGTTGGTTGACAACGCTTTAACCACTGAGCTATCTCAATGCCCCCGGTAACACTTACATGATGTATGATAAAGAAGGTGCGGTGTTACGCCGGAACCTAAAGGAATTGACAGATAACTCTGGTAACAACATGATAAACCGATAAATTCTGCCGCTGCCAATTGTGACGGCTAGGACGGCTGATGTGGTACAAAAGTTCTCCAAATGTTCATCCACCAGTCTTATTCCTTCGGGGCTACATCGGGTTCGACCAAGCAAAAACTCTCTGTAGCTTTCCTACTATGAGTGTAACGATGGATACTATTGATGAACCGTGTGAGTAGTGTATGGTTAGTGACCAAGCTCCGTCTCTTCATTTGATGGAAGGTAGAGATTATTGCGGAAATTGTGGAGCCGCTTTGCATTGTTCGTTTACTATTGTGTACTGGTCAATGAATATCCAGGAAAATTCAAGAGGACGCATGAGAATGTTCTGTTTCTAAAGACTCTGCTCATATGAGATGTTTACTTTCCTCTCTGATGACTTGTAACTGCTTAGTTCGAGTTCGTTAATAAATGGCTTTGCAGCGAAGGGCTTTCCTCCCCTCATGAGTAGATTGCCAGTGTTTTGACCACTAAGGATGGTAAAATTATATTTTGTCGCCAGCCTTTCAAACATACCTTTCTAATCCGTAGGTTTGAAGTATGTTTATAGTAAAAGACCGAGGTTCTGTCAATTGGATCGACTCAGCTTATTGGATGAACAAAAGACCACAGCTCTTGTTCTGGCTGTTGCCATATTATGCAGCGTAGATGAAACCCCACATCATGTTAGCCACCGTCACATTTGAGCTCAAGAAGGGGCTTTTCAGTGGTGTGCTGCTGTCAGGAAGAGTCTAAAACAGCTTTCCCGTCAAGTTTGATTTACTACGTGATTTTTTGAAGTGAGACCATCCACCATCAGAGGCTGATTACTTCCCTTATCCAAACAGATTTCATTTCGCGGGTTTTAGTAAAAAGTTGCGAAACCCTCCTCTTTTGTAAGTTTAACAGCACAAACTCAGGTAACTACATTCGCTGCCCACACTCACCGTTCAACTTATCTGCAACTGTCGAAAGTTTATCACGGATGTGTATCCTTTTTCTCCCTCGGAATCATTTTGCAAAGAAAACAACTTTGACCGACTAAAATCATTCCAGTCAGCATTACAACTTTGGAGTCACGTTGGTGTACAACCACGTTTCAGTAAGACAAACCATCCACAGTTATCTCACGAAAACACAGTCCACTTCTAATTATTACATAGAAAAACAAGTTGTAGAAGACAGCATATTCCTGTCTGTATGCTTATTATGAAATGTTTGGCATCGGTTTATCCGAAATCTTTTGGGTTGCATTGTTTCTAACGTTTTGGCGATCAAAAGTTTTGTGCACTTAACTGTCTACTTCATGATGGTATTTGTAGCAGAGTAACACTGGGTCACTTCGGAAGGTGTGGTGCATCACATCAACAGTTTCCAATAGTTGTTAAACACTTTGCCAGCGTATTTTCAAAATGCTTTGCGAAGTTACTTGTAATCCGCCAGGTTGCAACCCAGAAGGAAACGGTTCACGCAGGTTCAAACAGTCGCAATTTGCATTGGACAAGTCATTCCAGCACAAATTCTGAATATTCCCATGAATGTTTTTCGACCCAAAAGGAGTTCTCTCCAAGTTTTCGATGCAGTGTCCCATTTTGTCACGCCTTGTTATTTGGATAGAACTATCAACTACAGTGGCAACCGTTTAAGGGGACGAAAGTTGACGAATTGGATATCACCAGTAGATTTCATTCAACGTATTCCAGGGTCATCCCTACAGCCTTCCACATAGCAAACCTCTAATTCAAAATATTGCCTTCGTAAGCTAGCCGCAATACTCCTAACTGAAGTTCTTTTATCGCTTATTCCACAGATTACAGGATTGAAATGGGGATCGAGGCCATCCAGCCGAACCTCCAGTATTTGGAGAGTTTCCTCATCAAGGCGCTCTGCTCGAGGTTAGTGACTAATTATATTGGCTACACCTTGCCAGTAGCACTTTTACGGATATTCGGTTTCAAGGTTTAATAGCCCTTTCAAATTTCAGTTTTTACACTAGTTTCAACCGCGAATAATAGATTAGAGAAACAGTAGGCATTGTCAAACAACCAGTCATTCAACCCATTGATTAATCTATGTGTGATGACTATATGTTTATCACACTGTAAAGCCTTGTGGAAATAATTTTGCGACAAATAGCTGATGGTCATTCCAATCTCTGTTTTTTTTCGCGGATGATTCCCAGAACAAATCCACCGCTCGCAGAAATATTCTGGCTTCAAAACATTACTCTCACGGAAATATAACTGTTGAAAACAAAAATTACATAACAAGGATCGTTGATGTCGTATGGACTGGCAGAGTTTGTTGAATAGCTTCGATACACGGACTTCATAAATTCCCGTTTCCGGTCAACTAATACCCCTTTGAAACTGACGCCGGATTTGCAGCTCATGTCAGTTAACTCAGGATTTCTTATCTGGAGTTAGCCAGAAATGCCAAAGTCTTCTAGACACCACGTCTAATTCGATATCTACGCCAAGCACAAAGTGTGTTTTGTTTACCAAATTTATGAGGTCTAGCAAAGTCATGCCAAACGAAGTTGTGTGCACCCGTGAGTGTCTTTTCAGCTCAAGAAGTTACAGTAAGGTTGATCGCCTTTTCCAAAAACACAAAGAATGGAGTTGCTGATTTTGTGCATAGATATCAGTGTTTTCTAGACGGCTTTCATCGTATGGCTCCACAGTGTGTGGGCTCTGTAGCTTGGATACACTCTTACTTGGCAGTTGATTGTCGGCTACTTCTTCGGGTCAAAGTCCTGGTGAATCCACAGACAATCAGGTCATGAAAGGAGTGACGCTTCTAAGGCGTTGATATCGAAAGGTAATTCGTGCAAATGGGAAAAGAAAAAGCCTCACCAATTGAGGCCAACTAAACAGGACGATTAATCAAGCCCATACATTGGAGTTATAAGTTTGCCAAAAAACCTAGCAGTTCATTGACCCACAGACGGATAAAGCAGGTTAATTTACTCCTGTCACATTTTCCCCTCCCTACTCCCCTCGTCTACCCGTAACCCTCTACAAATGTACCAGACAGCGGCAGAACTGGTGCGTCAAACACAGACAGAGCACTAGATAATGTACGCAAACTGCTTAGTGCCTCAAGCCTGGGCGACAATCTGGTGTGCGAAAAACTTCGAAAGGCTTCCAGCAGTAGCCGAATAACGCCGGAGTCGGTAACATTCAGCACGAGTGATGCGAAGACTTCGTCTAACAATCAGTCATCGGCCAGTTTGCCTGGTCGAAATGTAAAATTCATGGAGAATGTGGAACTGTTGGATTTCGATGAACGAGAAGAAGAGGAACAGCATCCGCTTTCACAACAGTACGTACTAATGTGTCAGTTTGCCCAATGCATACTACAACCTTGCGCAATTTTCTAACAGCATTTTATCATTTTGCTACGCAAGCCTGTAGCACCCCGAAGATTGATAATTCGCAATAATATTTTTAAACCTAGTCGCGCTCTAAACCTGAATGCGTATAAACGTATCAGTCAAAATACTCTTGCGTTTTTTGGTCAGTGACCTCCGGTACACGGTGTGTCCCATCTCCACTAACTTTCTTCTGTATTGTGCTCCATCCTCATGTTAGATTGCTAAAGGTTCTGCCCACATGACTGGTAAAATTCGTAATACCGCCTACTTCCCGGTTCTGTTTTACAGTCTGTATCTGCGGTAGTACTTTGTCTGATGGTTATGAGCTTGTGTTCCAACGCCACTGAACTAAAGGCTGTATAACACACGATGGGTGTTAGTACCAGGTAGTATCGTGTGGCTGTGGGAGGCCGGAGAGGACACAGAGATGCATTGCTTCACTAGGATATCTGGTCTCCTTCTAGCAACCAGTCACATTGTCCCCCCCCCCCTGTGAAAGGGGAAGTGCAACTTGCTTGAGCTTTGTCATTCTGTTGACGTGTTTGCACATACGTTTCGGGTTTGCCGCGAACTGTGTAGGAAGTAGCAGTCACAAACGTGTCTTGTCTTTACCGGCAAGTTAGATGCACTGATAGTTTAATAGACCATTTTCGCTTCGTTGAGAGGTACTTTGTGTCGTTCGTAATTGTCATTATTTTTTCCGCAGATAGGGTTCAATGAACCAGCTTGTCTATGGAAGTCTCGTTTTCATACTGCATCGGTCAGGAATACTTGGGGATGTGTGAAGCTCATCCATACCGGTTGACAGTATTAGCACGAAGCTGGTATCATTAGCCCATTCTGGCCCCTGCAGCGCTGGTAACAATCGATATTTGCTCCCATGAGGCAGATGATTTTGAGGACCAAATGGTCAGTGCAGCCATGTAGAGTGACTCTTTTCGCTTTGAGTTTTCGGGATAAAGTTGAGTAAGAATCAAGTAGCAGAATCTCACAAGTGGGTGGATTCCGTCACATGTCTAAACAATGGCACCTAGTGGACTGCATCGGCCAGTTCGTACTTCACCCGCAGGGATATGGGGCCCGGAAGTAAGTAAGAGACAGTGATCCCTATCACTCATATGCCTTTTGCGTCTGATAAGCGAAATTCAGTATCCACGTTCCCTTGATCCAAATGGGTTCCGGTTTGCGCTATGATGTCGGTCCAGAATATCAGTGTACTTTCTAAGAGGATCTTGGCCATCGGAAGGGAACCTATACTGAATTTAACTTGACATCATGATAATTCCCCCATTCATTTAATTACTCCGTCCGTGTGCATACTGATCTTCACCTGTTTTGCTCCGTCATGGCCTCCCTGCAGGCCATTTACCTTGCTGCGAGGTAGCCTTTTACAGCACTGTTAGACCAGCGTATGTGTGTGTGTGTGTGTGCGTCACTGACCTACTTGTCCATACACGTTCGTGCCCCGTCTTCTGAGTCTGCACTAACCTGCCCTGTCGTGATTTCCGTGTGATCGCACCGCCGATCAGAATCGAGAGGCTGGCCTACGAAGCGGCAACCACAACCCACAACATCGAGCCAGCATTCCGCTCGCCGTTATCTGGTGTGTGGACGTTGAGGCTGCCCTGTGCCGGTCAGTGACAGACGCCCAAACTTGCTGGTGCTGCGAACATGGACGATTGAGGATTGTTGTATAATTTGCTCTACGGAATGTTTGGGCACATGCTTTTATTTAAAAGTCTGACTTATAATATCGGCAACCAAAAGCAGACTTACGTCCTTCGATGTGTTATCATGGCTCCGTTCTAGTGCGGCTGATCGGATTCCCTGTGAGTCGAATTCGGATATTTGGAATAAACTGCACGCCAGATGTCGCCCACTTTAGGTTTACGGGCTCCGAGGGAGGACAGATTGTGGAAGATTACTGTTATAGAAACTGGGCCTTCGACCGCATGAAAATTTTGGCTGGAGTGTGGGTAACTTGTGTCGTAGGAATCTCCCGGAATGGTGTTGCAGTTGTGCTGCAGTGTTTAGCACAGAGGTGGTATTCGAGACGGTTGAACTGGGTAAAGGAGCGACCCGAGGGGATGTCGAGCCAGGACTAACCAACGGATAGACATTTCGGGCTCCAAAGGGGCTCAGAATCCGTACAAGGTGGGGTAAATAGCGGTTTCTAATTGAATTTGGCTCCTGGATCACATTAACCGGTCATCCCTTGTTATTTCTTTTTCATCTCATACGGGAATTCTTCAACCACTGGAGATTCCAGTACTGGGTTAGTTCTGTATTTTCCCCAGGACAATTTTGCAGGGGGTTACAAAGTTTTATCCAACTTTGATAAGATTTAATTATTACTTATCAATACTAAACTCTAAATCTAATATAAACTGACTTGAACCTCAAATGCAAGTGGTCAAGTATTCAGTTTATTGGAGAGTATGTTTTCTAAGATTACTCGAATATAAGGCGCTGAAACCAAAACGTCTTCACACGGGATTTCTTCCCCCATTGCATGAATTTATTGTTTGTTCAACTTTATCCCAACACGCAGTAAATGGATCACGCTACATGAACTACGTGACACATTCACACGAGAAATGATCAGTGATATGGCGGTAAGTTGTGTAAACGTCTATCAGACTATCTTTTTTCGGTCCGAAGTTTTGCCACACGTACAGCTCAGCCTGAAGGTTATCTCAGTCATCGCCATCTGGGGGCTTCAGATCAACAAGGCGCGTAATATTGACCGAGCTTGGGTAACTCACCAATAGCTCAGCGGTCAATGTCAAATGACGACAGAGCACCTAAAATATACCACAGCCTTTTTTTCGTCTAGTTTTGATCAGATTCCAGGAACGACAGAACATTTTCTTATTCGTAAGTAAAAGGATTACACGAGAAATTCACCTCTTCCACACAATGTATTCCCAAACATTACGACTTGCTTCCAGTGTTACGTTTGTGCCACTCATACCATATGCATTCCAGTTCAAGCAACTTATTCGTTTCCATTGGCTTGGAATATGGAGCAACAAACAATTGTGAACGTTTCAAATGAACGCGTCTTCATTTTAACCCAAGATGCACGTTTACAAGACTCCTTAACTCGCATAAGTTAACTCAAATTCTCGTTTCTTGAGAACATCACACCCCAGAAAATCGCACGTTTCACTAATTTTGGAAATTGATAAACTGATTTAACCGTGTTTAACTTGGTCAAATGTTTTGGAACCTCCTGTTAGTATGCTCACGTTCGGCCGACCACAAAACCGTAGTCTCATCAAAGCCACAAAGTATATCATGCTGGCAAGCAGTGTAGAAGCACTGAATTTAACCAGCCGGAGACTGTCGTATTGGTGACTAGATGCCTGCCAACAACCACACAGTCAATAGCAAATCGGTGTTAGAGCTACTTAAAGTGAGAAGCATAAATGACCACCAAGAAAGTTTTTTTTCTGGGAGTATTCCGCTTCATCTTTATATGCATGCCGTTGGCGTTATCTGTAAGAATGTCAGTGTTTTGCGAAAACTGAGTCGGTGGAGACTGTGGCTGCACATGCAACGTAAATAGAGCCATAAAATTTACTATTTTGCCATCTGTGAGACTGGTGCAATGGAAGAAAAAGAGGCCAGAATTGTTCTGACTAGCGGTGGTGTTCTCGGGACTAAGTAACGCCGATAGCTGACAGTCATTGGACTTTTCACTATCCCATTTTCGGCATCAAGTCTGACTTATTCAGTTCCATCAGCATTCAAAATTTGGCTACCAAAACAACTGATCCTGTCAATCGCTCCACGTTCAGGACGAGTGATTACATCCATGTGCCTAAAATTTCGGCTTCTTTCGTAAAGTAAATGTGCTAAAGTGTGCAGCATCTTTGTACTTTCTTGATTTCGTAAGTTTCAAAAAATACAAGTGATTTTTATGATGATACAATTTGTCCACGCTTTTACCACCGTAGGATGCAGTGGCAAACCGAATGAAGGAGGAAGAGAGCAAAGAAAATCAGAAGAAAAATGTGAATTTCCCTGAAATAAAGTATGTAATATAGGCAGTTTTTTCTGTCAAATCTTCGCAAGGATTTATTTGTTCGAATCGCCCTCTTATTCTGCAGTGGGAAGAAGGTGGAGTTTGTGTACATCTGTCGTATTGTGAACGTGATTCAGGGAAATCCTCTTTACGGTATTTACGAAAATAACCCAGTTGTCCGCATACATGCCTCAGGCCATTCATGGATGGCTTTTCTCTAAGACCATCACAACAAATATTCAACCACTGTCTATTATCCAGTATCAAGCCAATCAGGGCCGCAAGCAGGTGGCCTAAAAACATGCACACTAGGTAATAAAAGTATAGAAACATCTATATTCCCTGCCTTCAATTCACTATTCACGAGTGCATTGAAATGGTTCTCTCCCGCTGGTTAATGGGTTCGATTAAATATTGACAAGGATATTTACTTAACGGACGGGCTTAAAGTTAGTATGAAGGTGCCAATGACGGATAGAAGCGCCTCGAGTGCTACATCACCGCTAAGTTTTTTTCAGAGACTAACTTGGGCCAGGTCGCCAAACTGTTTTGTGATTCTTTCATCATTGGAGCCATGGATTTTTAAATCAGTCAGCGTACTAGTTCTTCTAAGGGGTTTTTAGTCGACCTTGGGTTAAAGCTGTGCGTCGCCCGACAACTAGCTTAAGCCAAAGATATCAATTTGGATACATTGAAATCGGTATTGTATGTCTTTCAAAGTTCCCATTTAGTAGCCTGTTCCTTACAGTGAGCAGTAGTAAATACATTTATATCCGCAATAGCCTACAACAGTCTTGAATCTCGGAAAGTTTTACCAATATGTACGTTTTTCTACATTAAGAAAGCTCTAACTAAAATTGATTCATTGTTTGTCGTGCTTGCGTCTTGTCCATGAGCGGGGATTTTTATCAACAACTCCGCCACCGATCTCAGGTACCAAAAAATATGGTTCAAGTCGAGAAGTACAAGTCTTGGGGCCATTTGGGCCCAGCAAACATAATTATTTCCAAATATTCCAAAACGTTCACAACATTTTGGGCTGCTTAATTAGGCCTGATGTGGCACTGATCAAGTAATGCCTTTAACAACCCGATGCTGTCAGATGTAAGTGAAATCATATGAGCTTGCATTCTGAACCGACTGATATCCCAGCGGGTATATTCGGACACTCATTATCTTCAATGATTTGCAACAACTGCTGAGAACACTGATGCTTCACTGCCGTATGTAATTTCTAAGTGGGCTGCGGTACTGTCAGGACACCCAGGCCCAGACAGGAAACAATTATTGTCCCAACCAAAGCCATTGGCTCACAAGCCTAAAAACAAGACAGTGGTGGTTAGCTGGAGACAGACAAAAAAGTCTACATTTTTAGGAAGCAATTCGCCTAACATGCTCCAATGCCTAACCTCGAGGACTAGGCAATTGCGTTGGTCAGAGCTCCAACCTCTTGTGAGAGGCTGTGAGTATCACACGTACACTTTCCAGTGTGGCCCAATGAGTTGTGGAAGTGCACAAACCATTACATCCAGGCTAGGTCCAGTCTCTTTGTAACAATAGACACTGACGCTTACTTCCAGGAATGAAGAGAAGAACTGGAATTTTTTTTACAAAACATAGCAGTAGAACACAGTCTCAAACATGCCCATTCTGTGAAGCTATTGGGCTTGATAATTTTAGTCTTTATCTCATCCGAACTGAGAAGTACCGGCAAAGATATAAGAGTCCATGTTTTCAAAACCAAATTGGCGGCTGTTGTAAAACAGGAATGAGGGAACGCTGAGCAAAATATCCCGCAGGAAATCGGTGGAGGCAACCCAATGAAATGTGTTTATAGTTGGGAGGTTTTTCACTTCAACATTACCCTGTGGTGTCTCAATAATTTTGTGGTACTCATTTCCATGTCATACTGAGCCATATATATATATATATATATATAATGAAGAGTAATGATGCCCCTCGTTGTTAGATAAGGGGTGATCAGCCGAAACGGCTAAGAACAATTAGACCGCAAGAAGTTTGGAAATTTCGCCCTGAGGGAAACCGATATGTTACCTAGCTGATCACCGAACCTTACCGCATTTTCTCTGTTAGATGCGAATTTTCACCAGCATTCGCAGCATAATATCTCTACATCTCGGTATACTACCGAGATGTAACTGGGTCAATCTTAATAATCGTTAAAGACGGGAAGTTCCGCTGTGAGTAGACATATTCCGCTTTGGTGTATCAGTGAAGGCAAACTCGCGGCAGGAATTTCACATCCAGTGTTTGATATGAAGAGACACTGTCCCTCAATGACACCTAGGGGAAGGAGCTTTGTAAGGAGCCTTATGGCAGAACACTGTATTTCCCAATTTGCTTGCACCGCAATCGCTATTCCTTCACTTTTACCGACGACGCCGATAAACGTTTCAGCTTTCATGTTCCGCAATTTCGTTCCAATATATCTGCATCTAAATCAGAATCACTGCAGCTGACTTGGACAAAGAGAAACTAGCCAAACTTAACTACAGTGACAAGTGGAGAAATCTGCCTTCAACGTTGCGTAAACAACTGGAAGAGCTCAAGGAACAATATGCCCTTAAGTTTCAAGACCGTACTGATTACCAGCGACAGTAAGTAATCAGTTTTAGCTTTCATCCTGTTAGCATTCTTGTATTCACAGCATAGTAAAATATGGAAAAGTGCCTGGTTTTGTTTTTCTTCAAACATTTAGAAAGTATAGGTTCAAACGACACTAGTTATAGGACTCAACAAGGGTTCGGAAAATGGTATCAGTAGACATCTGTTGTATGAGTCGATTTACATTCCATTATGGGAACTAGCATGTTTTATTGCACAAATTCGTCTGACATATTCATATTCCAAAATGTTATCCGTAGAGCAGAGCTACCGCAGAGACTGACAAACAGTAGTCACTTGTAAGAAGCAAATCAAACTGGTCTATTCTGAGGGTCATCGACCTAGGGGTGGCATATTCGTAAATAATTCTCTAGTCCAGTGGATTCCTAGTTTTTTTTTTAATACCTTCTCTGTCAGTATTTCCATTTCCGCAGGCAAATTGAGATTTTGTCCTGTGGGTGAAGCCAATCTATGTTGAAAAACCGAAAAGCACTGCTCACCTGTTTCATTCCTATTGGGAATAATCAGACGTACCCATGTCACGAAGCTTCAGAGAGCCTTTTACTGGCAATCCCTTGACTAATAAAATAATTACTCAACCGTTTGGTCACCAGCGGCTGATCATCGGTGTGATTAGCTAGTAAATAGACAGGATATAGTGCCACCTATTCTTCAATCGCCGAATCCACATCCCTTGTTCACGTGTTGACTGGCTCCTCGAATGACCATGGAAGTTTCACTCTTTTTGTGAAATTATTGCACCTTTTAGCTACTCACAGAAGTCATTAATATTTCAAAGGGAGTGCCTCCTGGATAAAAGGCTATCTGGCAAAATTTGGGCCACGTGAATTAAACTACACAATAGTTTACTCACAATGTGAATACTCGTGTTCACAAGTTAGCTCGTTGAATTTATCGCTGATAGGATTTTCATAAAATTCTTGTGCGATGCTAGGAGAGAAGTTTTCTGGGTCCATGCTTTCTTCTTATGTTGGTAGCGTTTGCTATTCAGAACACATACTACCCGTAGGAACGAATTTCCCAGTGCGCTTAGTCTTCCGAGAGTTGTCCCCTTCCTTGAGGTCACTGAGCTTCAAAATTACCTTCGTGAAACTAGGAAACAGTGGCTTGATCTTCGTCGAAAAAACAACAAGATAAAGAAACTACTCAACTACAATACTCTTTCGGTACCCAGCTCCTATGCCACCCGAAGGAAGTACGAGGGCTGAGATACTGTCTAATTGCTCAGAGAGGAACAGCCGAGGTGCAAAGTTTGGTTTTGAACCACAGACCTCCCGGTCAGAAAGTTTGCCGCTTAACCACTGGACTATCTCGATCTGTCGTACCCTAGAGGCTGTCTGTCCCTTAGGTGCTCTCTTAGGGAGAAAAAAACTTGACGCATATGGTTATCCTGTATTTTTTAACCACTGCGTGAGGTCAGCGCCAAATGCATGATCATTTGTTCTGCCCGACGAAACTGTCGGTCATCTTTCCAGACTCATCATCATCCCAGTGACAATGGATTAACTTCGTTCAAGAAAAACTAAAGCATTCACAGCATTATTTTTTAACTGTTTGTTCAATGTTTGTTCAATCTCAGGTTTGATTATCCTCTTCAGACCATAATCACCGAATTCGCTCTTGTTTTGAGAATGGGGTTCGCGCCAAACTAGATGATTTGGTATCCCACACTAGTGTTCAATTATAACAAATTTAGGTGAAGCCACCTAAATAAGTGCCTGACTGCAAATCCTATGTGTTTAGCCCTTGTATTTTAATGTCAAAACACGAGGCTTAATTGCCGATTTACCACGGCCGTTTTTGTAATACGTCTAAACCCTGTCATGAAACTGGCCATGTTTTACTAGACCGGGCGCATGCGCTTGAATCGCTTTTTGACGCATTCCGTGGGTTTGTATTAAGTTCTATGCCGGTTCCCTTGTGTTACCAATTAAAGCAAGTTTGTTTTTCGATCTGAAAATCCCTAAGACATCAACCTTCCGGTATGAGTAGTGGTGGGTATCCATCCGATCAAAAGTGAATACGCAGGCAACACTTTGCTTCAAAGTGTGTTCAGGTCTGGGGGAACGATTAGACCAATAAATCGAATGTGGAATCTACCAGGGAAGTCCATTAATAAGTTCGCAGTACGACTTCCTAAAAGATGAAACCCATTCGGACCCATCCCAGATATACTAGTGAATCAATTTGCTTTCATTAATATATAATAGCGTTACTATAATACAGTTTCAGAGTAAATCCTCTTGTTTTTTGTCCTTACTTACACATCGTACTTGCGATCTGCTCTCGCACTTTAGATCTAGTGCAAGTAAGCACTGAGCTTGTTGAAGCTTCACTAAATTTCTTCACGTGTAGAAATAGCTAAAAGCACTGCTTAGCTGGGTCGTTCTTGTTGGGAATTACCGGCAGTGTACATCTCAAAAAATCTAGGGAGCTGGACCCCCCAGCATCCGACTATTGGTGTCAGGTCTAATCTAAAGCTTGTATGAAATTAGAGGAGATATAAGGTCCTCATTCTTCAGTCAGGCAGTTCACGGTGGTGGTTCACTGGTAATGACCTCAGATGAACTACCCATATTACTTATGGTGGTACTTTCTCTTAACTGGACATCTTATGGTTCGCACCTACTGCCTGTCTGTCTGTGCTCTTTCTAGACTACGCACCAAAGTGTGTTTAGCCAAATACCAGACGATTCCGGCCAACGCCCCACTTCACCTGGCCATTAGAGACATCCAGCACAAAGCTCCGTATGCCGACGCGTTGGCTGTATTAGCTAAGCAAAAGGCAGAGTACAAAGAACTATCTCCCTGGTAAGTACTCGAATCTTATTTCTTATTCAAACATTAGGTATCTCGCATTTCTGATCTAAGAAACCAAAGTGGACTTGAAGTCATATCAGACAAGCTGGCTAGTCTTTGATTGGATCTAAGAACACCGGGAACTTTCCTGTGCCCAAAATTTAATCTCATAACTTTTACACCGTAGTAAAGTTTCCTAAAATTGCTCTATAAGGCGTTTCAGTAGATCGCAAATTTGGAATTTTAGAATTGATTCTACAAATTTTGAGCTGGTAGAGCAATAAGTAGTTGTTCAGATGACTGCCTGAAATAAATGTAAGCATAATCGAAGTAGAATGGATACACAATTTGTTTCACATGCGAATCAACGAGACTGATGAGCCAATGCAAAAAAATCGTTTGAATGGTGAGAACAGCATCCATCAAATGCAGAAATGAACAATAATATTCAAAAGGTTGTTTGTAAAGATAGCTCAGAATGTTTAAACAAACTTCAAGTTTTTACGGAGCTCAGTGACACTCAAGTTGGGAAAACTAAGGAAGCAAAAAGAATAACAAGGCTTTGGCCGACTTTCCAGCAAACGTATTGCAGCCGATATCAAAATATCTACATTTTTTTAAATGGAGTAGTCCTACGTCAAAGCGACAAAATCGACTTGCCTTCGAAACAAAAAGCTGGATTGCTTCGGTCTTATAACCGACCTTTAAATAATACTTGTTATTTAATATCGTAACAAAGCATCTGGTACACAGCGTTTGTATTGGACTGTGATTACTGTGTGAAACGGGTGTTAACCAATGAAAAACATTGTCATCCTTTAGGGAGATGAAACAATCAACCGTTTTTCTACAAATGGAATGTAGCCTGCTGTGATAATTCTCCTCTCTTTTAATCAACGTGAACTTATCTCTGAACATGTAGCTGCGCTTTTCAACATTTGTTCGAAGGAAATAACCAAATTATGCGGGGAGCAACTGCTAACAGGGCAAGTTTAGAAACCATTGTTAAACGGGGACACATCACGTAAAGAAATTATCACTATTCAGTGTTGTGCTACGTTTTGAAAACTGAGACCTTGTTTGGATTTCGAATCAGCTTTTGAGCTATATATAGGGATAAGGGATTGATGAATTCAGGTGACCTGCAGAAAAGTATTTTTTTAGAATGATCTGTTTAGTACCCTATTAGCTACTTCTGAAGTCACCCTCATTTCTCGAATTCAAGTCTGACCTCATGAAATCGTATAAAAACAAGGGGGCGATTTTTAATTGGTTCAATATACGAGTAGCCGTCATGCAATATCACACTCAAGGAGTACGGAAAATTATGGTGCATTGAGTAGTACGAGTCACGCGGTCCATTTTATCGGCACGAGTTCAAAATGATCGGTTACGGACGTTTTCTAACATAAGTCTACTAAACATTCAGGAGTAATCGATGGTGTTCAATACTGAGAAGACAGATGAAAATGACGAAATAAAATAAAAGGCAGAAATTTAACTTGAATTTTTATACGCGGCTAATTCAGACTTGGGCACTAGTCATCTTCGTCTTCAAAATAGGGCATCGAGAAAATAATTAGAAGCAGCATTTTCAATGCTGGGACTCTTTTTTACCGCGCGTTTTGACTACTTTGTTTGATATTGCCGCATTGTCTGATCAGTCGAAATCATTTCGACGAAAACGTTACGTGGTTGGAATGTTTTCTTCTTGAAAACTGATTTTCATCTTTTCCCCACTGGAAATAGCTAAAGCTGAGTCGGTATGTGAATAGATTTTGAACTAAAAGTAACAGATGTATCAAGCCCCTATGTTCCCTGAACCATTCAGGATATCACATATGATTTTACCTCTCATATATTACGATCAAGATTCCTTGAGTCTTTATAGAACTGAGGGTAGTTGTAGGACTGTCAGTTGTGTGAGGAGATATGAGACCTCCAGCAGAGATTTCGTTCCGCAAGTGAAACTATTCTATGCTGAAAAGCCGAGGGGCATTCTACAGCGGTCACGTTTCCAGACTACTAACCAGGAGGTTGCGGTTTTGAAACTCTCCAGAGTTTCGTGAGATGCACGCTGTTGATGGTTCCTAATAAGCATAAAACAGCAGTAAATGTTTTCTGGCTGTTTAGTACAGATTGGCTTCACTAACAGGTTGACATCTCCACCGAAAATTATTGATGTCTCAACGGAAGTTAAAGACTGACCAGGACTTCCCGATTTGCCTATTCGAACATGACGAATGTTTTCAAACAAGAGCACAAATCTATTATATAAAATAAACCGGTTATATACTCGTCTCCAATGAGCCTACATTCACTTTCAGGTATGTGGATCTCTTGGACGAGTTAGATGGATTGCAATTCGACAAGAAAATTAGCACAGCTGTCAAACGATTAGAATATTACGCACAGGTGAGAAATACGTTCGTAAATACGAAAATGCTTCGATCGAATGTGTCACCATGTCCAATCCTTTTTAGAAAGTCACGTGCCTGCAAGTAAAATGGTAACTACTGATTGTTTAAGATGAGTAAGTCAGTTTACTCGAAGCTTCACTTGGCTTAGAAGGATAAAGTCCAGGAATTTTATCACAAACTATCACTACTACTCTTTTTGCTTAGCAAGAAAGAAATGCTCCAGAGGACCGAATGGAATTGGTTGTGAGTGGTCTTCTCTCTAGATGCACTCTAATAGAACTTCATGTTTGCCCTCAAAATTCAAATTCGAAAAATAAACCCAGAACGAAGTTTCTGGTCTGGTATAATTTATTTATAGGTCGATAAAGACCTATTGGTAGATTCGACGACGATATCCTACACAGTAAAACATTTGGTAAACCAGAACTGAGTTCAGATGTGCTGCGGTCAACATTCCAACCTAATGTATTAGGATTTCAGAAACTTCAAGTTTCTAATTACTCAGTCTGTCCTCAAACTGATATCTTTCACCCAGCCACCTTTGTGTCGGTCGCACCAGCAATTCTTCATCGGTCAAGAGCTGAAAAACCTCAGCTTTCTTGCCTAGTTCTTGTTACTACAGAACCTTGTTCCTTTCAGGACGCAAACGAATAAGCATAGGTTCCAGTCCCAAGGGATGGCGCGGGTTTCGCTTCTGAAATCACTCGAGAGTTGGCTTAGCTAGTTTTAGAAGTCAGTCGCGTTAAACCAGCAATTTTATCTTGAGTTCAACTCATTTTAATCGCTATCACCTACATAGGTGACAGAAAAATATTTTAAATTGCAAACGGCTCAATGGGTGTCTTCGGGTTTTCAGCATGCTGGGAAGGTGGAATATATTCTGCTGGGTTGGCATCAACATCTAAGTCTAAAAGGCAGAAAGGGATGTAGCGCCAACATCCGGCAGTGGCGTTTTGGTGAAAATATTGTTCCATGTGAGTGAACGGAATTTGACCGAAATCAAGTTTCACTTACATGAGTTCGTATAGGCGGCCCAGTGATGCTCGATGGAAGATATGCTTCATGGAATTTTTTCATCTAAGTGGTTTTCTCTCATACGCTTTTAAGAATACTTCAAACTAACCAAATAAGGTCCATCAAGGGTGACATACTGTAGTTTATTTAATCAGCTCTAGAGTCCTATCCACGTAAAGTTATTAAATAAGGATGAGATGTGACTAAGTCCCTACCTTCTGGACTGTGATATCATCTTGGAGTCGCAACTTCTGGTCACGTGCACAGATTTTGTGACGCATCTTAGTGCCGCCATCCTAAGCGAAAGACCATACTGGGAGAACTGATGCTAAAGATGGCTTTACAGACCCACAGGGGCTCAGAAACGGAGGCATTGCTACGTGGAAACAATACCGGCTTATTTGTCCGTCCTACCTGCCGTCCTAATGTTTTTTTCAGAACAGAATAATCTGACCGCTTGTTTCTCTGTTCAATGAACTAACGACGTTTGTGAAAATAGCTCAGCTAACTATTGGTGTACTGCTCTCTGTTTTCCAATATTTGCGAATGAAGCTACCCTCCGGACAATTCACTGTTCTCCAGTTCACTCGAGTGCTGCGTTCTTTGGAGTTGTGGGAGCTCTGTCTGCCGATGGTAGCTGCTGCGACCGATTATATCCGCTCACGAATTCTTGACATGACGCTGGAAGAATATATTGATTGGCTTCATCAAGTAAGTTCGAATAACTCGACGCAGGCTGTCATTAACTGAAACCTTCCGTACACGTGACCGGTAACCGACGTGGTGGTTGTGCCAGTTCAAAGAAAACAAACTTAACTTCACTGCTGACTAATTATTTTAGGCGCAGAAAATACAACCTTTCAGGCATTCCTCTTTCAATGCAAACTGGGTTCTCCAACTAAACATGCATATTTTCCCTGGCACAACAAAGCTTACCTCAGGTTTCTCATGAAGCCAGTACCACATGTGAAGCTGTGTAAAACAATTTTCAGCTTAGCAAAGAGACACATATTTGCATGTGTTTGCCTGCACTTTCCGAAATCATCAGGACTTAGTGGTGACTCAATAGTTCGAATTTGCTTCGAACCTGCTATCCTCCGCTTATTGCAACTGCAGTGCGGTTCTTCCAAAGGTTTATGGGTGATAGAAATGGGAAATATGGTATTATTTGCCCGGCCCGACATAATCTTACACATTATTTTACCTTTGATTGGGCATGGTGGCCGGAGTACATATCTGCCAGCTTTAGGCAGCGTGACGTTCAGTAGCACTCACTAAGACAAGATACAGCACCATTCATCCTTCAGTCACAGAATTGAGAGCAGGCGGTCACACGTTGACTGGCTTCTCAAGTAACGGCTTCTCATGTGTAACGATCAAACTTTGTGTGAGCTGTTCTCTCTCCCGAGCTGACGGTAGTCCGCAATAGTATGAGGAGACTTAGTCTTTAACTTCTGGCCGAGAGGCTAAGTCTGAATCCCCTGAGTTTCGTGAGATGCGCACCGCTGATGATTCTCAGTGTGATATCCCCAGCTAACTGTTCCCATTAAACAGCTGCCCAGTTCCAATTTTCCAAACAGGAACCGCATACTGAACTGAAGTTTCCTTCTTTCTATAATATAACAGTTTTTATGTATATTTGTCATACCGGGTATAGGAAAGTACTGATGACCTAGGTGTTTGTTCCATTCAATCATGATGCCTTCAATAAGCCGGATGTAAAGGGCCTTCAAACAATGCAGACAAATTGGAAATATATCGAAAGACTAGTAGCTTGGATGAGTTAATCAGTTGTAGATCAGCAGCCGTCCTGTATATAATTAAAAAAGGTAAATTATCTAGCGAATATAACCCAATTACGACCCTCAACAACAAGAAAAACATAATAAACTCACTCATCATCCCCCGTAAAGAAGCCGCTGCAAGGAAACGGCGGTCTCTCGTCGACAGCATTACAAACTAAGTAAAGACTCACGTGTTAGCTTGTTGTAAAATCCCGAGTGAATTTACTTCTGTTTGGAGGGCAATATTCCTGAGAATCGTCTTACTAAGAACACAAACGGACTCTGAGTAGTTTTTGATCTGTTTAAAACTTGGGCAATCCTATACTCACTTGTGCTTGACGCGTATGAATGCAACAGCGATCAAAAAACCAGCAAGCTCTATTAGTTTCCACAAGGTTAAGAAAACTAATTTGTTTGGTTCAACAGGGTCGTGATTCCTCGGAAGAAGACAGTTTGGTCACATATGTATGTCTTGCAGACTGCTCAGACCACTCGCAGTTTAAAGGGTCCCCTTATTTTGGAAATCTCCTTCTTAACTCTGTTTTTATGACATCCAAGCTTCCCTGAAAAGTCTGCAAATGCTGGCAGATATCCCGTGTTGCTGAATTGCGAATTTTGGGTCAGAAAGGTATAATTGTGGTATGGTTTTGAATACACACAAATTCCATTGACCACTGCTTTTTGAACGATGGATTGAGTTCACTAAATGCAGTTGTGCTGTTGATCAGAGAAAGGCTATTTTTGGAAGGCTCGTCCACAGATAAGAGCATGTTTTTACCTGTGTGAGTCAAGATTTTCTAAACGTTGATTGAAAAGCGGATTACAAGCCAAAGAAACGATTTTTCTTGGAATGAACTCATCATTCACTGAAAGGCATCCAATTACTCTTTCGTCACCAGCTCCGCTGAATGTTGCTGACCAGAAAAAACTCGAGAAAGACCAGAAATCCTTGAAGCGAAGCTACGATTATTCCTTAATTCTGGGTACATTTGGCATGGAATTATAAGAACGTCAGCTGGCAATATTTGGGAATGCAAATGAAGAAGGTGCTGGGCCCACCATCAATGCATTCGCGCTCAAAGGAAATAAACATCCGACAGACTCAGCAGCTGTTGTCACCGAATTTTAAGACTGCTGTCTTGGCCAAGTGAACGAAAATTCTGAACGAATACATTTTTACCCAGAGCCAGTTACCACAGGAGGGTATTGATAAGTACGTCCTGGCGCTAAAGAATCTCGCTAAGTCCTGACTTGTGACAGTATCAAAGGAAGCCAAGTTCAGGACCGCGTACCTCCGAGAATTTGTGAAGAACAGATCACGAAAGGACTTCTCAAGTGCCGTAAACTATCGCTAAGCCGGTGCATCAGTGCATCCCGCATTGAAAGAGTTATTAGCAGTTCCTTGATTATGAAATTCATTTAGCCAAGCTAAACGTACCGAAATAACGTGATATTAACAGACTAAAAAGCATTCCGTAGACAGCAATCTATGCTTTCCTGCTTGTAGAACGCCAACAGTGTCCGTTTCAGTTGGACTTAGGGACCTTAGTGAATATCGTCCATGACTGCTACCTTCGAGACCTGTTGATACCCTCTCCAGTTTAAAACCCACAGACGTGGAACGGCCATATTCCAAGGCAGTCGGAAAGGTACGCCTGAATGTGAAAAACTCCAAAGATGGACAACAAAAAACTCTAGAATTCTTGTTGAGAAAGGAAGTTGACTCCAATCCTGCGCTTTCCAGCGATTGAGGTATTGAGGTTCATCGCCATTAATTGCTATAATTCTGTTAGTACTTTGCAATCTGGAAGTATTCTCCTCCGTTTTTCTGACGAACTAATTTACCTAAAAGGAGAATTCAGCTCGACCGTTGCAGATATTTTAATACTATCAATAAGGAGAGTCCAACTAGCGCTACTTGAAATGTTTGGTCTCGAGTTGAGTCGTCTTATGAAGTTGGGTACCATAGAACTATTCGGTCAACCGCCAGATTGTGTAAGTCCGAAAGCAGTAGTTGTAAAGGAATCAAGCAATGGCGGCTGTACACCGATTCTAAACCGTTGAATTTTGTGTTAGTCGCGAACATTGGATAATCCCCAGAGGATGTATTGTTAGACCTATTTTAGATGAGGCTCTACGCGAAATTTCACACCAAATTTGGCAACCGAGCCTCGATAACCAATCAAGCTACCGAACATAGCGAAGACTTGGAGGTGGGGGGAAGGAAGATATGTAAGCTGATGAAGGCGGATGGAGCAGATGTGGATAACCTTATCAAACACCGAAGGGTGGGACATGTGGATGAATACTCGCAAATTATATGAGCCTCTGCGTTTTGAATTGAGAGTCGCTTGAGTACATCAAATTCAGTTCCTCGAATGCTCTGGCTATTTTTCGTTCATACACAATAGCATGTTTTTAATTCCGCATTTTGATTTTGCCTGGCCGTGGATGGAGGCTAATCTTTCGAAAAAAAACAACCTTTCGGGGAACAAAACTGCCAACCTCAACGAATAACTTAACCCGGGTTATTTTTTAAGTTCTGCCATATATAGCCAATATCAGCCAATAAGGGTTCGGATAAACTGCCAAAAATAACTCCGCCTTATGGAATAAAAGATGGTTATCTGTTGCACAAAGGCTGTTGTACGAAAGCCCAGATAATTCGTCACGTGGATTTCCTCAAGATAAATTGTTTTTGTACAGTAAAGTCGTAAATAAGAACAGTAAATTTGTTGACCAGAACATTTGCAAATAATTATTCCATATCAAACGAGGCCATTATTTTGTTTCCTTTAATAGCAGTCAGTACTAATTCCGGGAATTCAAATTTAACCATTGTAACAGATAGAAAATCAGCAAAAACAGTTTTTGCGTTCTTTCTTTCATGGGGTTGAATTCTTCCCGCAGCTGCAAGATTCACAATCAACACTGTTAAGCGTCGATGCTTCTAAAAACTCACCTGTCCTGCAAAGTAAGAATTGAACTTAACGTGGAACTGTCCAGAACCAACCCAGGATTGCTGTTGATTCATGAGTGAAAACCGGAAATCGTTTACTTGACATAACACATTGTTCATGGGGCTGATGAAACTTCTTCGGTAGCCCACGAACGGTATCGTCCTTCTTGGGGCCCACCAAGTAGGCGCAAACCCCAAGTTTCCGTCAACCTTATGTTCTACTTGAACCCAAATTGCACGAAATTTGACAAATAAACTTACTTGCACACCAGTTTGGTTTCAACGCCAGAAATAACTGAATCCCTTGTTTGTAGTATTCTCCAATTGAACGTGCTGCACAAGAGCCGCCTCAGTTGGTATGATGTTCGAGATATTGCTGTATGCTTTCTTGAAGGATACTATTCACCAGTTTGCTGAGAACTCTTCGACAGCCCACGACCGCTTCTGCCCGTCGTGAGGCTCTTCAGGTAGATGTGCTTCTGGAGTTTCCGGTAACCCTATCTTCCATTAGAACACCAAAAATGAATGGTGTGTAATGTCAGAAAAATATACTCTAAACACCCGAATATCGTGTGAGGCGGCCTTCTTGCAGCGCACTTAGTTGAAGAATACCATAAACAGGAATTCTATCTGGGACTCACCTGAATTTCCCCTTAACATCAAATTAATTTGCAAACAAAGTGTATTTCAGTAACTAAAAACTATTCGGTTATGGAAACTGGAATTGGCCATGTAGACTATACTCTGGGTGCCCAGCTCGTTTTCGCAGATTGCTTGAGCAGGACGTCATATTCTCTCATCTAATGGGACCATAAACGTCACACCAAGCGTCCTTTTCTCTTCCTCAGACCTACTCAGAAATGAAGGATTTGAATCGTGAATGACGGATCCAAATTGGAACCAAGAACCGGAAGAGATATGCCAAAAATCAAGATATTGTTTTTCAAAGTTCCATTGGCTTTATGTTACGTTCTCTATTGATGTCAAAATTACTCTGGAGGTTTTGTTGTTGTATCAAAGCAGAACATGGTCTCCAAAAACTCAACCCGGAGTATATGTGCGCTGGTATCAATAGCTGGGGACTGTGTGTCCTGAGGATCGTGGAACAGAAATGAGTCAACGGAGGACGAATAAACTGTTTGACACATTCATTATTAAGAGGACAGTATAGATTATCAAACTGCCTAGCGTAGGCTGCACCTAGTTGGTCAATAAGACATCAGCGAGGTGAATCACGTGCGTCTTACCACGTTCCATCTTTGATGAGCAACCCAGTAGATAACACCGTGTCTGTGTTCGAACAACTCGTGGTCGATTCGCCAGTGGATACCAAATAGTTTCCTACAGATAGTGTTTTCACCAGCAAAGCTCTAAGGTATAGTTATAATGTTGTTAGTTAATCTGATAGCTATTGATCTGTTCGCCGAATGTGACAACTGACCTGCAGATGTTTCGTCATCACTCGAGCGGAAATCATCAGTGCTTGGTTGGGATGATGCCTCCTCGAATGATAAAGAAGCGCTTTCACGTCATTTGCCACCTAATCGAATACCAATGCACGAAGCCCAGGTCCCAGAATTCCAGTATAATTAAACTATCTACAACTGCGGGGACCAGGTGTGTACTGCTTCTGTCATTTGCCTACCGATTCAAGAAGAACAGGTTGCATCAGCTGAAAGTCAGTGTTTTTCCCTTCGGTGCGTTATCCAAACCCATTCAAAACCGAAGTAACTGTTATTGTATTCTTGGGTTAAACGGTACAGGAGTTTCGAGAAAGTATCAATATACATGTTGTTCTTCTGGGGGGACCTCCTTGACTCGATAGTGCGCAGACTATTTGGGATGCAGAAGCTATTTAATATTTGGGTGTATGCCTTTATTTGCAACTAAGCGAACAGAAGAGGTAAGCCCTAATATGACCGTGTGGTTGTACACCTGGACAACAAATCCTGATGAAGGAACCACGAATTTTGCGTATGATTCCAGTTGGCCGAATAGGTTCTCGACAATGAGAGAAACATGGTAAATCTAAGTAGTACCCTATCGACACAGTCAGGCCGCAAAACGGTGTTCGAGTTTATTTCGGATTTTTCACGGTCACTTAAAGATAGATCCAGTGATAGTGCGGTGAGGATAAAAAATAACGACAAGCTTGCCTGAACGCAAACTCATGCAAAAAATGTTCACTTTGTTGACGAAAACAACTTAGCTGTTTCTCTTGGAGTACGGGCAAAAATCACACTCAGTTACATAATTTTGCTTTGAAATGCGGTTGTCAAATTCACCCAAAAGCAGGTCTGGGCAATTTCACATACGAGGTGATTGTAAACACCCGTCCAAGCAGGCTGCAATCAGTCATGGGCTGTCTGCAATATTTTGTAAAATCACCCCATTCTACTTGTATTTAAAAAGCCCAATGAATTTTTGGCAAACCACCAACAGCATTTTAAATACTAGCTTGTCGAGATATTAGTCATAATCCCAACGGTGACGGTGAAAAAATTTGCGGCATTTCTGCTGCGATAGACTCTGGGGTCCTGCCAAAACGGACCACGGTTAGCATCAGAAATTTCCACTTACAGTCAAAGATCAGCGAAGCTTCCATCAAACCTACTAGACATCGAAAAAACAACCACTCTGAGTCTTGGTGTTCAACGCGTGCTGTAAGTCTTCAGTGTTTTCTGACCACTTTTCCACCACGATGGTGTTTCTTATAAAACAGATCAACAGACAACTTTGTTTTGCCTAAGCCTTACCAGCGGGAGTCAGGATGTAAGTCAGAAAACGTAAGTTAAGTATATTGTTAATCAATAGGAGCAATACACTACTGAAAAGCTTGAGGCTCATCTGGTAGGCACAGTCCCCAAGTTTCCGTCAACCTTATGTCCTACTTGAACCCAGTTTGCAAGAAATTAGCCAAATACACTCATCTGCATACCAGCATGGTTTCGACGAAACAGAGAACATCATAAACTGGGTTCCAGGTGAGTCCCCCTCAAATCGGGGACTGCGCCTACCTGATGAGCCCCAAGAAGAGCGAAACCGCTCATTGGCTGTCAAAGAGTTTTCAGCAACCTCATGACTAGTGTATTACATCTATACAATGTATTGCGATATCTCAAATATCGTGCCAACTGAAACATGAGGCGGCCTGGTGTAGCATATTCAGTTGTTTAAAAACATCATAAACGAGAGATTCAGCTGCGTTCCAGGTGAGTCTCCCGTCAAAACCAAATTGGTATGCAAATGAGTGTATTTCGCTATATTTTTCATCCTTTCCTCGTTGCGCACTGGTAGTTGGTTAGTTCCAGCTCTCTATCCTAGACTGCAGACATGCAGGTAAATCCATCTGCGAACACTTCTTACTTACAGATAAGCTCCCCGTTACCTTAAGCATCCCAGAATGAGTTTGAGGCATGTAAATTTACATAAACACCACACAATCACTTGAAAACCAGAGGATAACTGAAGAGAAATAAGAGATGTTAAGTGTTCATTATTGAAGAATATGTTACCTCAGGCTGTAGGGATCGTCCTGAGTTTATTGGCCCAACTGGACGACATGGTCGGAAACGTCTCATAACTTCGAGGCATTGATGACTTTGAATCGATTGATAACATGTGTTTCCTGGTCATAAAAACAAAAAAAGAAAATTTACGTAGGCGCAGTACACTACTTATAAGGTTAATAAAAACTCTTCGACAGCCCACGACCGGTTTCGCCATTCTTGGGGCTCATCAATTAGACGCAATCCTTGAGTTTCTGTCAATCTTATGTTCTACGTGAATCCAAATTGCACAGATTTGCATATCTTAGAATTGGTCGCTATCCCAGAACCCGCATTACATGCCTTAATATACGGTACCAGTCCTCTCGAAAGTGTATGTATGGTTATAAACCTCAAAACAGCACAGTTCAACACGATTAGCGGGCTCAGCTTGAGAAAGAGAGAACCGTACTCCGAGTTTTATGCAGATTTATCCGGTATTCAACAACGTATTGGGTTGCTCAAGAGGATCACTACCAACTGTTCCCTGGGGGAGAATTTCAATAGGCAAGCACTTTCTAAAGCGAGCCATAGAATACAAAAGAGATCGCCATAAGATGGTAACCGCTTAGGAAGTTTATTACGCTCGCTTGTGCACACAATTCATTATAATGCTTCTCAAAAATTATAAAGCAGCGTGGTTCCCTCTCACAATTGATTTCGCGAATTCCAGATTCCGCCTACTCGCAAGTAGCATAAAAGTTTGCATTTCCGAATGAATTTGCGTTAATGAACAGGAGTATAATCCGTTCGCCTTCTTCTTGTGTTGTTGAGTTGGTCAAGCTGTCTTCTAAGGGAATTCAAAATAAACTTTTTCGGATAACCATTGATTTGGAAGACTGTGTATGGATGTTTCCCTTCTTTAACTTTGGGCCTCGTGTTGTTGCTTAACCGTCGGAATGCAGGTTCACTTGTGGAAGCTCGGATGGTTACTAATTTAAATTGGCATTTGATCCATGTGAGTCGACTTCCTGTAAGCCTCAGTTTGCAGCTGCCTATTTGTCAGTCTGTTGATGGGTACGTCCATAAGTGCTATTTTTCCTTCGTTATCTTCTTCCTCTGTAGATTTAACGCCATCGAAAGTGTTGTTAATCAATGTGTTCGTCAGAGTTCCCTCCCTTTTAATAAAGACGAAGGTATCGTTCACGTAACGAATCTAAAACCCTGGATTTATGCCTTAAAATACAACACTTTACAGCCTTTGTACCTCACTTTCATCAATAAATCATTGAAATGGCGATCCCATCGTTTCTGCCCCAATGTGTTCGCAATGTTCATCGTTGAATTCAAGATATTGGAACGATTCGCAGGTGTCTTCTTTTCATGGGTTCAATTACAGTTCACAGCTGCTGCTCGTAACATGTGCACTGCGTGCCAATCATGGCCATTGGTCTCAAAAACTTCGTCCGAATGACTATGATCAAACTTCGGCTACCCGTATGTATGCGGTTCATAGGGCTGGCCCTTACCGCGCCGTCCTTTTCCCCAGGAAGTTACCATCGCCGCTTCCATAACTGTAGAAATTCCCTAAGACCACAACTCCAACAGCGATTCATAAAAGGTTGCTACACGGTATCTATTTTTAATAAAAATTCTCCGCTACCGGATTTGGCTAGTCAATGAACGGTAATTTTCATCTTTCATAGTTTGCATAATGATACGAAAACCAGCAAAAAATCGGCCGACTGTTTGGCAGATACCTTTTGGTTGCCAAGCAATTCGAATTGTTTGCTTAGGAAGACTATCATGGTAGCAGTGCAATTCCCCTCAAAAAACTGAATTTCTCAGAACCGAAGAGAAATAATATTCCGGTTCATCAACCGGTTAATGTATCTTCCATCCCATCAAGATGAGACATTACCATCAAAAGGCGCTATAACATGAACCCAGATTATTTTCAGGTAAGTATAATTTCAGAGTTTGTCCCATGGGTAAAGCTGATACACAACCCAGCATATGGCTAAAACTTTCATGGTGAAATTGCACTTGGATTAGCCTAGCCACGAACACGCAAACGCATCGTTCGTTGTAAACTTTCGAAGCTTAAATACCAACGGAAGGTAATATAAGTGAGGGAGAGAATGAAGTCACGCGAGATAAGCCTATAGTGTCCTAGAGTTTCGGTGGTCAACGTCGTTTTCACTGCTGTGGCATAACAGGCCCACATGAGGACCGATCGCGTTTGACAGTATTGTGCAGGTTAAGCTGGACTTAAAAACCTTACTTCTTTTTAATAGGAGTAATCGGGGCTAAAGTGAAGGGAAAAAGACCCACAATGTTGCGCCAGTACGTAGGAATTACGGGTAAGATAGATGACTGGACACCTGGAATACTCAGTTTGAACAAACTGAAAAATTCCATTTCATCCTCTCCAAATCTGTCAGAAAATCCCTGGATGTAAGTGAAATTTTATCATCCCAATTTATGAAGTGAATAGTATCGGTCTTACTGGTTGTCTTGTCCGTCGAATTAATACTTCTTACGAGGAATTACTACGCTAAAGTGAATCGTTCGCCAAATATCATCATGTTTTCAGCGAAATTTTCAAACGCCTAGTGTATAGGTGATGGACTATTCAATATGACCATTCAAGATAGACTGGAGTAACGAGAATTTAAAGGACCCAGTTTCTCTTTAAACGATAATACCACCATCAAAACAAATGAGCTTATATATTCGTATAATGTCGCGAGGGAGCGATTCTTCTCATATCCTATCCATAGGTTGGATACGTGGCTCTGCCTGACTGGGAAGTCCTGATAGGCTTGTCAAGCGACCAACACAACGAAAAGAGCTGCTGAGCCATCATCTGAAGCTTTGGGCTTACGCTTAAGCGCAGAAATGTTTGCCTGTTTAGACGTCCGATTCCAGATGCGTGCAGCGTGTGCAACATCAGCAGCAGTGGCTCCACGATTGCCTCACATGTCAAGGGTTCGGACTACAAACCCCGGGACGACCGAGGATATAAACTTCTAATGAGCTCTGGTAATAGACAAACACGAATCCAGTGATTCCTGCGTTGGCGTAGGCCCACTAAACTAATTTCGACACTGCAGGAATTAAACTGCTCAAACGGAAATGTATGAATGTGAAACCTTCTAAAAATTTCCTAAACAGCTGCAACTAATACGTGAATTCCTCTTGTAGACTGAACGCAGGATTTGTAAGTTCGAAACGTAAAAACAAACAGCGAGTCATGCTATTGCTTTCACTGAAGGAATCAGCTTTTAAGGTGCCTTTTGCTGATGCTTTTCTGATTGGAACTGTTTGATGAAGTGATGGGGGAGGGGGAGGAAGCTTCTCCCTGTGAAGCTAATTAAAAATGCATAACAACAATAAAAGTGAAACAAAACTTTCAGTAAGGTCTTGTTCCTATTAGATTGACCCAGAAAAGGTTGCCTTTTCAAACTGTCGTAGCCTTTTTTTATACTGGCCGATGCGTTTCACCCGACCATCTAAATCTGGTTTGTCCCGCCGACGGAAGCACTGATGTCTGTAACCGATGTAGCAAGGTGCCTGCATTTCTCAGCCACAGACTAAGAGTAAATTTTAGCTGGATGCCAAAGCTTTGAAAGGGCCATAGAAGGATGCGAATGTTCCACAAAACAGTGGTATTATCTCCGTTACAAAACAACTGCAACTGCTCTCCTTTCCAATAATTTCCTTTCAGTGCGCTCGCATACCTAGAAATGTTCACGTAGTTCAGTGCGCTGTAAACATTCACCGGCAAATCGCTATACTGAGCTTTGACGTAAACACTCCATATGGGGGAAATTTAGTAAAGAGGAAATTTGAGAAATACCTTTGGGTTTTTACAGTGCATTCCGATCTTAAGGAATCGACGAAACGAAAGTGTGTATCTCAGCTGACTGGTACTTCCTTGAGAATGCGTCCTTTGTTGAAGCATCTTTGAACTATTCCCTGCAAAACAGTTGCGATAATCCTTTAGAAAAGATAACCCTTATGCAATGGTGTGGTGAAACATGGATGACGTTCCGGGGTATAGTGGAACCATAAGGCCAACCTGGACACAAAACCTTGCTAGGAAGTGTTAACTGTGACCGAACCAGAGGGAATTGAGAACAGGAAACATCAAAAGAAAGACACAAAAATGATAAACCCGATGTGCACTCCGCCCTGGGAGAATTTGTGAACAACTGGCAACAAATTAGACAAATTAGAGGATTGTTTAGATTCGTAGGGAAAAGTGTGGAAGATGCGAGGCTTGATATCCGGGACTCGACTATTTGTAAAGATAAGCGGTCCTTTTCAAATTAAGTCATTGTTGAAAGAGAACTCAATTGTTGCCATTTTTTGTGAGGCTTGTTCGGCTGCGGATGTTCACGTGAGTCTCTCGCTAACACAAGCATGTTTTGCGAGTGGACGTTCTTCTATCCGTAGGTAAAGTTTGATAGTGAAGTCTGCAATGAGGATGACGGATTTTTAGTACCTAAACCAGCTTGATAATCTCCGGATAGAGCGATGCTAATAATAAGCTTCCCATGAGCTTTCACCAAACTTATGAATGGAAATCAGTATGGAAAATTCACGAGATACACTCCAAAAAGTTAGTGTCAAAGTGCACCTGAAGTGATTCCTTGTTGAAACTTTCGTCCTTCAGGTTTTTCAAATAAATGTGCTGCACAAAGTACACCCCATACTTTAGCTGATATGATATTCGATGTATCTCGGTACGTTTGCTTGTTAGCAACGTGAACAAAACAAAACAACAACAACTTTGTAATTGAGTACATTTCGCGAAATGCGTTCGATTCGAATTCCATTGGAACATGTTAACCCGGGGACAGCACCCACCCTTAAACACTTAAACAAAGAGTGAAGAGTAGGCTATTTTTTTAAAACTGTCAGGTACAATTCACTTTCTTTGCACAAGTGCACTGAATCGTCTAGATGGAATACACTACTCATATCGTTGCTGAAAACTCTCCAGCGGTACACTACCGGTTTCGTCCTTCATGGGGCTCAAAAACGCATTGTGCTACCCCCAATATTGTGTCAAGTGAAATACGAGACGGTCTTTCTGTGCATATTTAGTTGAACAGCAACATAAACGTGAGATCGGGGGAGTTCATTTGGGTCTTCTGTTAAAACAAATTAGTATGCAAACGAGTACATTATTTTGAACACTCCACTGAAATTTCAATGTCAAGTTTGTCCATATTTTGGAGCTTGCTTTACCGGGAAAAACCTTTAGCCAAAATATTTTCATATATAATCACGTTTTTGAGGAAATTCTTCTTTTCAAGTGTGGTCACACGTGTGTTAGATGAACGATACGAGATTTCCGAATTCTCACGAAGAGGACATGTTGTCCGCTGCCCAGTGTATTATTGTTCGCAAATGGAATTTTAATGACATCCTTCTGGTGTGATTGCAAAAAGTACACATTTCGCGTGCAATCAACTCCGTTTACGACACGGATCTCCCGAATAGCTGAGAAAAACACCAGACTGTTTATATCTTTTTGATTACATTTCAAAGCACAACATGCTAATTGGGTTGAGTTCGACAATGTTTCATCGGCTGAAGTTGACCGCTCCCCCTTTTTCTGTCAAATTTGAAATTAATTCTTCCGCTTGAAAGAAAAGCGGAGACGGTGGGAAGACAAACTGGTCTCTGTCGGATAGCGAACGGCAATCAGTCAGTGATGGTGGGGAAATTTCAATCACATTTATCCGTGTAGGTGTTGTTTTTTGCTCGACGCCTTTCTCTGTGCAATAAAAAGTTATTAGTTGTGTTCACAACTGTACCCAAACTATTGGTACTATTGAAAGGTTAAAACTGTGACTCTCCACATGGTCTGTACGCCATTGTTACTGCTGTTCATAATAACTAACAGTTCAAAACATTCGCAGTTTGGTGGTGCAGAGGCTAAGATCCACAAAATCCAAACCGTCCAAGACTGAAAAATCTTTTGTTGGGGTTGGTCCTCTGGTGGTACAGATATGTACGTGAACCACGTCACCATAATCAGAAACAGCCGGGGACTTCAAGGGAGAACACCAAGTTCTGGTGTGATACCAACATGAGTCTGCAAACTAAAGGTGTGGCGAATCCTTATGAATGTCACGTGTACCTGTGCGGTGTGAGGCAGCGTCCGAGGCGGTTATGTTTGAAAAGCATTCGTCCGGTGAGCTGCAGTTCATTGATTAGAACACTGCTTAGGGGTAATGCATTTTCCTTTCTTCCAAGTTAAACTGGCCCTCCAAATAAGACATCCAATTATACCTCTCTTCCATGTCGTGTAATGTAAAAGAGATTCTGATATCATTGGATCTTCTACATTAATCCAAAAAGAGGAAAGACCACATAAATATTTTTACTGAAAATACTCAACATATTGCTTCCACCAACATGCTTTATTTTAGCAGCTTTAGTTCTAACTAGACTGCTCATAGTATCTCAAACCTGCTTCGGTCGTGGGTACCTAACTAGGCGCACATTCTACGGAAAGTTCTTGAAACCGAGTATACGGAAAATTTGGCATTATTCAGTTTTAGGTTAACCAGACGAAAAGAAGTCTAGAACAGATATTATTGGCACAGAAAACACAAATCTTGAGCGCAGCCTGATTACTAGTGGCTTGAAAATTATTCCCTAGCTTGCCGCTGTTCACTGCTCCTGTTGCCCATCGCAGTAGGAGGTCAAGTGAAAGTTAATTTGACATAGTATAAACTTAACATTATACTCATAATGTTGCTGAAGTCTCTTTGAAAGCCCTAATTGGTTTCGCTCTTCTTGGGACTAAGCATAAACGAGAGATTCAGCCAGGATTCTGTCAGGTCCCCCGTGAAAACCAAATTGATATGCAAATGAGTGTATTTCGCTTACTTCAACGTACTTTAACAACTGCTGCGGGCGATTACGTGGTATTCGTTGAGATCATCCGTTGATCCAAAACGTGTCCCTGATTCGACCCACTGATTCTGGTGATGTGGTCTGTTTGGTCTAAACTGCTGGAACTATAACTAAGAATGATCTTGTAAGTTGTTTTTCAGGGTACTGACGGATTCTGGCTTTGAATATTCACGAACAACCCACCGTCGCTCAAATCTTCTTCGATTACACAATGACTAGTTGTTCAAGTCTACTCCACACCAACCAGTCTACTCAAATTCAAGCTTTTTCACGCACAAAACTCAAGTGCTCGGAACCACTGGCACGATTCTTCAATCTCTTCAAATCGCCCTGAGCTGTGCTCCCTCTCAGTTTTGATTTTTGCCTCTCCTATTTGTTTGTCTGCCCCATCCCGTCCATGTGACATGTTATTTCATTTGGCTTATGAAACTTTGAGGGTGGTTTTAGTATAGGCTAAATGCTGGAAAATCAGGCAGTTGTAAGAAACATTAGCTGATCACAATCCGCTACCTTCTGCTTATTTCCAGGCACTTCATTTTATTATCCGGTCCCCTGCACTTCCTTTAAAAAGACAGTGGGTTGGTATGCCACCGGATTTACCACCTAACAACGTGCATGGTGAAGTCCTGAAAAAATTGTCCGATTCGCTCTTCTCTGCTGCTGAAGATGCTCACCGGTTGTATCCCTAAAAGAAGCACAATAAAGTTGACTAAGCACCAAGATCTACGGCCTTCTGTCAAGGAACTTTGTAGAAAGCTGCTGAGGTTGGAGAAGCCTAAAATTTAGATTCGCGTCCTGGCGCTGGAAAGTCGAATATTTCAAAAGTAGAGTATGGCCAACGATTAAGCGATATGACTAAAGCCCCAATCCATTGTGGCCTTTTTTCAACCTTGTTCTGCAGTTGATTTTCTTGTCCCATTCGCTTCTTTCTGTTCACTGTACATATCGTTTCGGGGCGTTCACATACAAACACATTCTGGCACTTCGCTCAGTTTGATTATCGTTCACTTTCGAACTCCGAAGCTAATCGATCGTGGTCTGATTGCTTGACCTCTTGTCCCCTGCTCTACGGATGTGTGGCTTTGGGCTGCTTAGATTAAACTGTCCTGACAACCTTGTCTTTTAAAGAGCCGAAATGTGGCAATCACATTTTGTGGACCAGATATGCGAAGGAGCTAGCTTTTCATATATAGCAGATGTGGAATCCAAACGCTCACTAATTTTTGTTTAACATAAATATCGGGAATGTTACTTTGAGCATAGATCCACTGCACCACAAAATCCGTTGTGAACACTCATTAACCTGTTTGTATTTTAATGTTCTGTGTGCTCCCAACACCGAACTACAAATGTCCCTACAATTTGAAGACAATTATATTAGCTGGCATTACCGGCCACTTGTAGTGCAACTTGCTGTTCCTTTATTTATGTGTATTTGCTTGACGAGATCATAGCAAAACCACATGATTCCAAAGTTTGTATCCTAAATTATGTTGAAACCGACTGTCCCGCAGACGTCCCCTTGTCAACTGATCCCAGGACTGACTACGAACACCAAAAATTTATGGAAACCCGCAGAGTGCCGCGAAAGACTGTCTCTATCAGTCCAGAATTTTTTACCAAGTAGTATGGGACATTAAATCCGAAGAAAAGTGTGCGAGTACACCTAACTCCTTCGCTGTCTTTTGTTGAATATGTTTCATGCCGATTATCCATACTTGACAACTGTACGGACTGAGTATGGTCCGAGAGTCACAGCTATTTCGTTGTGTGCTGATTTCCGTTCAGAACTGTGTGCTCACACGCCGCTGAATACGCCACTTTTTTCACCCTCACAACGAGTCTATCGGAGGATACAAGACTACTTGGGAGTAGTCAAGTGGATACCCATAAATTTCTGCAAATTTCATCCGGGAGGGCTAGACTAACAACAAGACGGTCCGACGTGGAAATGAAGCTAATGATTACAGAACTAAAGGAGCTAAGTCTGGAAATTTGATTCAATGTTCGTTTTATCCTGGTTTGAAATGAATAAATATATCCCTTCAAATCGACAAGAAACCGTTTTTATCACAGATGACCACATCAAAACTCAAACTTGCGAAAAAAGCAAATGTGAATTGCAAGAATCGCTGTACTTTAGCTTGCGTATTCGGCTTTTACATAATTAACTTGGAACTTAAAACATTTAGCCAAAATGTCTTGGGCGTCCTTTTGGACGATAATTTTGCTGAGATAACCAACGGATGCATCGAAGTCAAGATCTTATGGTCGCATTTGCTTGTTAACCAAATTTTATTGAATATTATCCGTCAAGATGCACACGGAGATCACCCCCTTCACTATACCTGAAGAGGCGCCAATAAGCCTTTCATTTTGTACCGCTCCTACTTTTCACCACACGTTTCACGGCCAACTGTACCCTCGTGTGATTTGCATTTAGACTGGGGCTTGGAGGAACACCCTATTAGTAATGCCAACGCTCAGTGTTTGGTCTGTACGTAAGCGATCCGGCTACTGCTTTGAACAGCCACCATGAGCCAGTTCCATTTTCCTCAAGTACTTCTTTTCACTCCATCTGAATGAAAGGATCATTCCATGAAACAAGCCAAATGTACTAGACAACTACTCTCCTCATTGTTTGTTGGCAAAATCACCAAAAACCCACCTCCGACAGCCCCCAGTCAATCCAAATTTTTTTCAAGTTGAACTAGCTCATAGGCCAGCAGACAAGGACATCACATCTTATCTATAGTGACTCACAAAAGGTTGGCTATGGTAGAGTCCCAGCTTTGTGTGGATTAACTCGGGTATTCCGTTCACACCCGGTGTTAAAGCGCCCTCGAAAACAGTTTTCCCGTAGGAGTAAAAACTCAGAAAGTCGCCAAAAGTCCTCATTCTTGGGGATACGATGATGAAGTGAATTCCAAATGACTTACACGTTTAAGCTGTCAGTAACCGTACACAGATTAATTCACCTGCGATGAAACCGACGGCTTTATAGATGTTTATCCAAGCAGTGACAACAGATTCTGTCATTTCAAACTGCTGAGGAGTTTTAGTGAGATACCTCATCTTAACAGCCTGAAGCGGCAGAAACATTAGATATCTGGAGTTCAATGGTTGATACGGGCACGCGCTTCATTTTCTGACCTGCATTTGGACCAACGGTTGGATGACGTTGGATGACGTATCTTTAATGAAATATTGGACTAAACTTCAATCCGAAGTTTCTGTCCTCAAGGTCACAATTTATGATGTCAAAAGCGAGTAAAGACGAGGCAGATGATGAGTACAATGTTCAGTTGTGATATTGTGTGTGCGACTATGGCCACATTTACTAACGGGGCACTGCACAAAGTGTGACGTCAATCCCATGAGTAAATGCAAATCCGTTTGAGGTGCGTCATATAGGAGGCCGTTCCGAAGAAACAATCTATCGACAAGTACACCGTTTAATGAGGCGGAAAATAGCCAAACTCACTTGACACACCGCCAGGTATGATGTCAATAATAACAGTTCGCAGATTGTTACCGGGCTCCCCCAAGAGCTAACTCGACTTACGAGTGAACGATCCAGTGGATTTGATGCTTTTTATTCTCAAAAGAATAACGATCTTGGATGCAGTGGATCCCAAATCGTCGGAAAGCCTTACAGACCACCTAAAACAGGTGAGACACTATATAGATTTTACAGGCTGATTAATTGACCGGGTCGGTCGATCGTCCAAAATGCTGAAGTTATTTGAACCTGTCGCAATTCCTCGTGCGATTACATAATCCCTTGTATCTGGGGCTGTAAAGGCCATTACCGGTTTGGTGGAGAGGAGTTAATTCCTCCCCCACCCCTTGAGTTTACCGGCGTTTCCAAAACTTTTACGAAAAACACATGATGACATACATTACGGTGAACTGATTCTGGTTTAGGTCACATCCTACTAGACCACATGCGTCTGGAAATACGAACAAAAACATTTAGGAATTCGAGCGGCTTTTTTCATGAATTTCCGCAGCATACTCTATGAAACACCTTTAATGATGTCACATATTACAACTATCATATTCATATTGAAAACAATTGTATTGAGACAGGCCAAGGTGTGTCTCTAGCCTCATTGTCTAGAAAACGAGCGTTTGAATTCATTCTGTCCTTTTGCCCATCAGGCAACTGCACCGGTGTACCAGGAGACACTTCAGCTAAATAAAATCTCTACCCTAGCAGCACGAGACTCCAGCACATAACGCACCTGCGTGTCAGGCCAAACCAACACATGACCGTTCTGTTTTTACTTGCTAACAGGACATTGATGAATATTTAATCAGAAACAAATGTCCAATAAACTGTTTATCCTCTCTCCCATTCACATGTGAGACACCCGGCTTGTGTGTTGCGTTAGTCTTGGTTGTAAATAATGGCGGATGAATGCATGTACGTGACCAAGGAACTCTTCGATGGTTAGAAGGATCGCAGCTCGCGCACCAGGCTGATCAAAAGTCAGTCATTTCAAAACCTGAAGTCATCTTGGCCAAGTACAAGATGTGAGATGATACAAACCCAGCTTCGTTTTATAAATAAACGGATGCGGTGATTCTGACAAAACTGCGGCTTTCTGTAGGGGTTTTTGGAGTAGCCAGTTATCACCCTTTCTGTAATAACTAGAAGACTCGTCAAGCTGGGATCAGTAGCTGCATTGGGAGCGCATGTGACCTTCACTGATACCAAGATGTGCCGAAACACCACCAAAATTTGGAGCAAAAAAAACAATGTCAGAAGTGGCAATTTCCTAGTCGGTTGCTCTTCGGCCAGTGTGAGAAGAGATAAGAAAAGATTACCTGTTTTTCGACCAGCTTGCACTACATGCGGGTTCAAAGAGCTCCTGCAGAAAAATGCACCTCAGCGATAATATAACCCGTACAATATACGGGTAAAGAGTAAAGCAGTAGTAGCTATGGTCGATTTGGCATAACGATGTGAGTGATTTCGAAAAAATAAGATATTTGGCCGATTACATGTACCTTCCACACAACCCCTGTCACAACCACTTGTTAGTCGATATGTTGATCAGCTCTTCAAGAAGGTAGACCAAATGTCAACATGTGGTTGAAGTTCACAGTGCCTGTAACGTCCACGCATTGCAACTTCATCGTCTTTTTTGTGCACTCTGAAACTAGAAGTGCAAGAGAACCTGGATGCGGATTTAGATGATTTGTGTGTTACGCCGAAAGTGGAATTTAAGGCATAACACACAAATACCACATACTACTGAATTGTTCACTCACTCTAAATTCTTCCGTGTAGTAACAACCTCTTTTATCAAAATGGACAGTCGTTGAACTTAAGTTGCTTTACTATAAAGACCGGCTTTCCTTAAGAGGTCATGTAAGTCACCGACGGATACGCTTGATTTAATAAAGTTAAGTTAAATTTCCGTTTACCACAGAAATTTGAACGGCATTTTAGAACTGAAATTTGATGAGACGTTGGGTGAGCTGAAGTTACTGACTGCAAACCTTGTCTGGGTCGTCGAAGCTGCCCATTTTTCATGTTCAAAAAGAAGGTTGTTTCACACAGTAAAACTAGGGCAACCTCAAGGTTACCCTAAGGTATCCCTCTGTGCACAACAACAGCTTTAGTTGTTTGATGACTAATGGTTCAAGGAACTAGAGTCCCCTGGCTAAATCGGATAATTCCTTTGAACTGGTATGGCAGCTCAACCTCGTGCGTCGTATCGTGGCTGGAGATCTGATTTTGGAACCCACGCCCCTGACGATACATTGCAAACCACTTTACAGCCCCAGGATTCGGTTAAGAAGGTGCCCTGTTTCTCGCGTTTCAGTTGTCCTATCAGTGCGACCATTGAAGGTTTCGCCGTATCCCCATGTGCACTTATATATGCAAAGCTCGGTGATGAAAGTGAGTATGGTGTTTTTATGGGCCTGTAGCCAGCAATCATGTTCTATCATGCCGAGGCGACTATGTGTGAAAGTATTCCTTACATCCGTAAAAATATATATCAAACTATTCGTGACTCTGGCACATTAGGCTGTAGATCAGGTAACTGTTCATCAGTTTGCCAAGCTTGAAAATTTTCTGGAATGAGCGTCACCATTGCGCGTTTGTTTGGATGCTTCCTCCTTACCTGCTTGTATTCACATGATTTTTAAAAGGACATTTTACCTCTCTTGATGTGATTAGCCGGCCAAGGGACAGCTTTGTTGTAATTTTATTGGCCCCCTTACGATGTGTGCTGCGTTGTGATTTCATTCCTTGCGTTTGATTAGTTCGTTGAACAGCTTACTTCTAGTGGATATGGTCACTTTTCTGATTAGTCCATCCACGGTCAGTTTCGCATTGTGGCTTTATCGTTCTGAGCTTGACTTGCTGCTTGCAATTCCTTTATGGCGGCTGATTTCAGCGTTTGATCGATCAATCAGATAGCAGCCTTTGTTCAGATCGGGGAACTTTGATGTATTGGCTGGAGGCACAGTAGAGTCAGAATGATTTTTTTACCAGATTCGAGTTTCGCTATTTTCTCTACGGGTTTCTTCTCTAAGCTCCTTGTGTAGTTTTAAGCTTTGTAGGTCTAGAGTCCTACTGTCCTTAGTATTTAGTAGACTAGGTCAATTTCAGAGTTTGTTAACGGCGTCCTTGATGAAATTCCATGCTTCCGTAACTTCACGTTCTTTTCACGTCCATCCTGGTCTGCTTGCAAGGAGACAAGTGAAAAATGATTTTGTCTTTTGACACTGGGTTTACAATCATGAAAAACGATGTGAAGGCTCCTTCCTGGTTGTTGCGATCCCCGCATTGGATCTTGTATGTGACACTTTTCTTTTGGTTTTGATAATGTCTTACGCAAGGTGTTCACTAGCTTGTAGGTCATCGTTTTTTCATGTTGTCTTAAGAGAGCTGCACTCACTTCAGAAACTTCCTTGATGAATATAAGTGTGCTTTCTCCTTTCTGTGTTGCTGGGTTGGTCGTGTGGATTTTCTGAGTGATCTCCAAATGATGTTTCACTAAAATGTTGTGTTTACTCGTTCTGCTTCCATAATCTTAGACTCTGCAGTGCTGCAGTGTCTATGGGTTCGCTTAAAAAACATCCAAGTACAGTCTTGTTTGTGACGGGTCGGATAGGTGATATGGTTGCCTTTTTTATGTAGACCTCAGTGTATAGTTCCCCAGTTAACAGTCTAACGGCGAAATCTTACACGCACGCACGCCAGCTTGTCATCGTCTTCTACTTCTATTGCGAATCGAATTTCGTCACAAATGTTGTTTGGTAGTTGACATATTCGCAGCAGTTCACCCTTTTTGATGATCATGAAAGTCTTACCTAACAGACGGGTCCGTACTTAAAGGTCCATTTCATGCGGATCGGTTATTCCTAGCTTTCTGACTGCCATTTCTGTGAAAAATCCTTAACCCAGTGACCCCATTGGGGTTTCAGTTGGTTGTTTGCACTATACCCCGTTGACTTCAAAGTATGAAAGCAGGCCTAATTTGAGCAATTCACAGAGGTCCCCCTTCTCTAGAATCCGTTGAGTAAACGGTGACTACCCCAAAACTTTGCAATAGATGTGTTGGCGGCGTTAAGGTCCACTGATTTAAACAGTGATTTTACATCAGTTGGAATTATTATTTCGTTCTTGTCGATGTCCATGTTCTTGAGTCTCTGAGAATTGTCCTATATTGCTGATTGAGTACTTGGAACGGCTAACGAGATAGTTCTTTTTAAAAATGGTAGATTGGTATTCACGAAAGAAAAGCAGCTACTCAAAAAGTTATTGTTTATTCGTGGAACTTCGGAAATCCATAAAAGTGGGGAGTGACTGAGTGGTGTTCCTCTAGTATCCCTCCTTCGTGATCCTGTAGCGATCTTGGAGTTTTTATTTTATATTTTTTGCGAGTGCTTCACATATATCACTCCCTTATCCGGCGATTAGAATTCGCATTTGTTAGTAGGGCATTTGATTTATAAATGTAGTCGGGTTTTTCAATAATCACCGTTAGGCTCCATTTTTCAGCTGGTAAAATGACGATTCTTTCGGCTTCCTTCAACTTGTAAGTTGTCCCCCCTTTCTTGCTTGAAAGGACGTTGGCTGTTTTGAACACCCGAAAACGGTTTGGCAAAGTTGTTGTTCAACGCTGTCATTTAGTTCGATGGATTTCGTTACTGTTTCTAGGCTGGCCGAGTACTCCAGGTTTATGGTGTACCCAAAATTCGACAAGGGCGCACTGCAATGCAAGCTGGAAAGGGATCAGTCAAAACACAGAAAAGACTGCCAAAAAGCTGAAGATACCGGAATGGCTAATCAAATCGAAGGAATACTAAACAAAACAAAACGCATATCGTGAGCGCACTTGCGTCGGACCAGCGGTCAAATCCCCTGAAAGTAAGCTATTCAACGAACCAACCGAGTCACAGCAAAGTGTCAATCGGCCAATGAAATTACGGTAAAGCTGTCCCTTGGTCAACCAGTAACATCATGGAATATCGCATACCCTTTTAAGAAATGCAACAGGGTAAAACGACAGTGGTCACCGGAAGGCCAACTGGTCATTTTCCTTGACACAAAATACTATGCCAACAAAGATCTGAATGCAAAATCCGTACACTGAATTTTAAGTATTTTTGCTTCAAGTAAATGTCTTAACAATTTCATGAAAGGTACAGTGTTCCTGTGAAGTGATTTATAATCAGACGACGTTGTTTCCATATGTGATGTGTAGCTACTCCAGCTTTCTTCTTTCTTAAAGACCACCTCTCAGTTACTGGTGTGAACACCAGAACAGTAATGCTGAGATTCGCCAGATGGCCTTCGGGAAAGTTACTTCTTCCCCGATAGAGTAGCTTGTCATTCTCCACAGATTACCCTGGTTATGTCATGTGCTTCGTATGCCAGACGGTCGCTTGCCTCGTACAGCCCTCTTCGCTCAACCTTGTGTCAGATGGAGATGAACGAGAGGCGGTCAGTCCATGACTTAGGGGCAAAGCATGAAAGCCCTCACCGGTCAACTCAGTCGCGTTGGTAACTGTCATCTGTCCTGATGGAGACCGCCGGACGAGACAAACAAATGGTTAGTGACCCTGATAGATGTGGCTGCGTCAAGCAGCCAATGGATGTTTTGCATCAAAGCTATCACCTTCACTGCGTAGCTCTCATATCAGGGCAAACTGGGCAAACAGATCTATTTGTCGTCAATGCACAAACTAAGCCATTACATCAAACGCGTTGCTCTCATTCCCCATCCTCTCTCCCCATCCTCAGTGAACGAAGTTGTAGCAACTAGAACCACTGAACTTCAACGCACAGTTTGTGATCTGGAAAACCGAACTGAGCTGACTGAGAATAACTCTGAAGCGACGCCTGACTCAGCCTAAGGGCTGTCCGGAAGAAGCGGTGGTTAAAGAAAGCCCAAGAAATGGTAAATACGGCGGTGGTTAGAAGTAGTCTAGCTCTTTTCCAACTTATCGATTATACCGGACGAAGAAAACCGCCATTCGGTGAAGTCACTACAGAGGAAGACGGTTCAGAAATTTATTCCAAATCCCGCTGCCCGCTTTGTTATGCAGAACATTTTAAAGAACAACTCAGCTGACTTGACATGTCAAGCATAACGTCCAGGATACCAACAGCTTCACTATGGATATGAAATACTAGGTCCTAACGGAAGGTGAAATTCGGGTCGTGGATACATTGCACAGAGCTTTACTTCACGACAACTCAAACACCACCAGACTTATAGGAGGCGAAAATTTGTCGTCCTCCTGGAACTGAAACCCCGTCGATCGTACTACCATGTTTTCTGAGAGATTTTCTGAATCTTTTCGTCACACTCATTTAACCCATACTCTACGGAGGGTATTATCCTTAGTATATCGCCAAAATAGACGTCCGTCAGGATTGCCCTTTGTCGCCTTTTCCCTTCAAACTTATAGTCAAATTAAGTATCGGAGAAACATTTGATACGTCTACAGCTCATGATTTGGCAACAAGGAATGAAAGCCTTCACCATTCAACTCAGTCGCCTTGTTGACTACCGTCTGCCCTAAAGGTGACCGCGGAACGAGACAAATATGATTAGCGATCCTGACAGATGTGGCTGTGTCAAGCAGCCAACGGCTGTCCTGCATCAAGGCCACCGCCTTCACTGCGTAGCCCTCAGTCCCTATCAGACCAAACAAACAGAACCATTCGACGTCCAGGAACCGATTCGGCCATCGTATCAACCATTCGGGTCTGGTCCCCTTATTCTCCCTATACTAAGTGAACGAAGCTATGGCCACTGGAACAGCTGCGTCTGGATGCCCGGTCTGTGAGCTGAAAAACGGAGACTGAACTGAAAGTCGGAACCTCTCATATCAGACCACCTGTACGTGATTCCCCATAGAATGAACCAAGTACTGATAAGGATAACCCCATTATGTCTCTCCAGGCGACCTTTAGCGAAGAAAGAAGCTTTACTGCTCTTTTCTGCCCTTTTGTGGAACGGGCTAGTTGTGCATTCGTCCACCCCAGAGGTGCCACGTCAAAAGACCAACCGAAAGTGGTCCTTTCGGACAGTTGTCCTCTTCTGGGAGGAAGTTAACTAATGAAATGATCGGGTACAGTGCGCCTTTTTACTGTTTGTCTCTTCCAAGGCTGGCCTACCCATAGATCGACAGCTAGAATCTTGACTTGAGCTTCTGAAAATTTCTGTCAAGATGCTTCAACCTGGAAATTCACTTGTTGAGGCACTACTATGCATATGAGTGTCAATGCCTGTCAACCGTTTGGTATACGTGCAGTTCTGCTATATGTATCATATCTTAGGCAACGTAAAAAGTGGCATCTATGAGCACCTGACACTTTTGAACGGAGATAAACAGTGAATTAATGGGAAGTATGGTTTCGCGATTTTTTAATTCCTGGTGTTTGTATGGGCCAGCAAAATCATTATCCACCGGAAGTGAGTCGTTGCTGAAAAGACCGTCCAACCGTCATGTCTGTGTTGACAGATATTGACAGTTTGACCTACCCAGGGGCTGTAATGAGAGCGCGACCGGAGAGCTGAAGTAATTGGTTGATATCTAGTCAGCGATAGAGTTCACCTGCTCTCCCGACCTCCGTGAACAACCTCGCATCGACCAAAGTGACGAAGAGCGCGTGTCAGTGAACTGGTCAGCCGTGGCAGTCACTCCAACCTGACCGTGCGTCATCTGGTGCTAAGTGCACAAATCGGTTTATCACAAAATTCGGGCACGCATTTTCCAGATGATAATCACCCACTGATCTCAGGCCAAAAAGCACTGGAAAGCAGTCGGTCCGAATGACAATCATCTGGGATTCAAATTAGGAGACACTGAACTTTCGGAGGGAAACTCATTGATCCATAGTAAGTTATCAAGTTTTCGTGCTCATGTATTCGTCAACGACCTGTTGCTCTTTGATCAAGCTGCAGCACACACCAAACAAAAAAATTTTACCCAGTCAAACCCAAGAGGTCGAGATAGCGAAGTTTTAGTGCGCGAAACCACTGACCTGGATGTCAATTGTTCGAACCCGACACTGGCTTATTGTACCTGGTAGTGTCTCAGTCCTCATGTTTCCTTTGACTTGCACGGTAGTGTCGTTCAGGAAATGAAACGGTGGGGCTCGTCAATCTTCTCGGCTTTGCCTAACGATTTCCCCTGTTGATCTGGTTGTGAACTTTTTGGGCAGGTAGACGAGTACAGTCATCTGTTGATGGCTATTAGCTTGAAGTTTAGACCATCGACTGCCTTATAGCCATGGCCATACGAGAATAATTTAGCGCTTGACACGCTCATGGACCTACTCTAGTGACAGGAAGAGCAGCAGAGTGCTGCACTTCACTGATTCATTAGGTAACTGAACCGAAATGAACAGTGGTTGGTGACCGAACAAATTGAGTTTGTTTAGTGCTATAATAGTTTGGAGCGAGCAATGGATGACCACTTAACGGAGATAAATAAACGAAAATTATTTGGAAGTTTACAGAACCAGATCAGATTGTTTAGCCAGTTGGTGCTAGGAGTGGCCAAGCTCTACAATATTTTTGATGGATAAATCATTCAAGTCTCGATGATGAGGATTGGGATTCTTAACCTCTGGTTGTGCTATTCTTGATTTCATATTACCTCACTCTACACTAATTGCTCTACCATAAATAAAGATACGGAATAAGAGAAGCGAAGCATAAACCGAGATGAAGCATGAAACTTCACAGCGAAACTGTCTATGAACTGTCCAAGAGATGCATCCCTAGATTGTGTTGAATGCACCTCTTTACAATGAGCTTTGAGTTTCTTTTTTTGGTTTGCATCAATAATTCCTATCGTTTTGGACAACGCGATAATTCTGGAGGTAATTACTTTTCTACTGGCGTCAGTGTATTATCTTTCGGGAGCATTTTGGTACATATGCATCATTCTAAACCCAAAGTTGAAACTTCACCTGAAAAAATGAGTCCCGTGTGGCGCGCCAAAAGAGACGTCCAAAATAAGTGAACGGATGTAAACGGGACTTCCATTTAGCAGTAGCCCCCCCTTCCACTGTTAAGAAATTGGTATAAAAAAACTATGAAAAAACAGCAAACCACTTGTTTTGGATAAAAACTTCAACAATGACTTGCGTCTCATTGTGAAGTGAAATACTGCGGACAAATACTTCAGGACAGAAACCACATGTGCAGTAATAATTTAGCAAAACAACAGTGACAGTTCCCCATAGGCGTCTATAAACCACAGAACCTAAGGGATACTTTCTGGGTAAACATTCCTTTAACGACTACTGCTGAAAAGGGCGAAGCCCTTCGCTGCGAAGTAATTTGTTAGCGAACACGAACTAAGCAATTCCAAGCTATTAGACCCGAAAGTAAACATCTCTCATGCACAGGGTTTTTTAAAAAACTGAACATTCTCACGCGTCCTGCTAAACTTTCTTGGATATTCATCGACTATTACACAATAGTAAACGAACACTTCAAGACGGTTATACAATTTACGTAAAGAAATTCACCTTCCATCAGATGCGGATGCGGAGCTTTGACACTAGACCATAGGCTACTCGCATGATATATCAGTAGTATGCACCATTGCACTGGTACATGTAAGGACCTGATACTTTTCACGGGTGGAGCAAAATCTCCACGGGCAACTATTTTATTGGATCGATACATGCAAAATCCGGTACATTTGACAAACCGGTGCATTTGAGAGGTGGTAATTTTTCGAAATTGTGTGTAGTTGGTTAGACATCACCGATCGCCCAGCGGTTCAGCTGGTGCACAAAATTACATTCAATGCTCGTCGGATGATGACACTAATTTGCATGGTGCTTCACCATCAGTTGATATTCTAGTCTAGGATTCTGCGACATAGTTGCTACCAGAGGCTGAAGTCCTGGTTGCATGGTTTTAAATATCCATCCCTGGAGAGACAAACTGCGGAAGGGAGTAACTGGAAAATCACTTCTTTTGACCTACAAAATGTAGTTCACTAATAGACTGCTTTCCAGAAGAGACTAATTTCGCTATAACCTTCGATGTGGTCTCTCGAAGGAGACAACAAATGTAGAATCATGTGCTTTTTCGGAGACAACTCTTCATTGGACCTG
>SJOL01011097.1:94802-108771 GCA_004794785.1 Opisthorchis felineus | reverse complement strand
GGTTATACAATTTACGTAAAGAAATTCACCTTCCATCAGATGCGGATGCGGAGCTTTGACACTAGACCATAGGCTACTCGCATGATATATCAGTAGTATGCACCATTGCACTGGTACATGTAAGGACCTGATACTTTTCACGGGTGGAGCAAAATCTCCACGGGCAACTATTTTATTGGATCGATACATGCAAAATCCGGTACATTTGACAAACCGGTGCATTTGAGAGGTGGTAATTTTTCGAAATTGTGTGTAGTTGGTTAGACATCACCGATCGCCCAGCGGTTCAGCTGGTGCACAAAATTACATTCAATGCTCGTCGGATGATGACACTAATTTGCATGGTGCTTCACCATCAGTTGATATTCTAGTCTAGGATTCTGCGACATAGTTGCTACCAGAGGCTGAAGTCCTGGTTGCATGGTTTTAAATATCCATCCCTGGAGAGACAAACTGCGGAAGGGAGTAACTGGAAAATCACTTCTTTTGACCTACAAAATGTAGTTCACTAATAGACTGCTTTCCAGAAGAGACTAATTTCGCTATAACCTTCGATGTGGTCTCTCGAAGGAGACAACAAATGTAGAATCATGTGCTTTTTCGGAGACAACTCTTCATTGGACCTGGCTTCTGATCTGCCTTTGCAATTGGTATTTCCCGTCACGTGAACACTGTCAGTGCTCTTTGTTGTGGGTCATCAATTCCAAGGCTGCCCATGGGAGACCGGAAGGCATATTTAATATCATGGTTGTTTGTGAACAACTAGCGGCTAGTTCTTTCATCAGGATTTCGTCTAGATATTCATTATCCCAAGTTCAAGAAAGGTATCATCGCACTTTCATGCAAGACTCAGTTTAGGTGCATCTTCACTTTTGATAGTGCATATATGGACCAGACTTAATAAGTGCGTGTAAACAAACCACTTCTTCCTAACAGAGATGTATCCTTATCAAAACACGCTCATTTTGCATTAGATGTTTTGATATGTATTTCTACGTTTCCCATGTTTAGTGCTCGTTTCTTGCCCTTCGGGAGGGAGACTTTGATCTGACCCTTATGATTGCGCAAACTAGTAAACACTACCTGACCGAGTTTCCGTCAACATTGTGTTCTGACTGAGCATTAGATTGTACGCAGCTGGCGAACAAATTAAGCTGATGTCAACAGAAGAGGCAACTGAATTCCAGCTGAATCTGTCGTTTTTGATATTTTTCAACTGAGTATGCTGCACGAGGAGCGCCTCCTGTTTCATTTGGTACGGCATTCAAGACATCGTAATATATCATCTTGAATGTGCTGACTGAGTAACCGATATCACCTATCGCACCTAACTTGAGAAGAAACCATTGAACTTCTCGAGAGCACGGTCCTCCTGCGAGAAGGACCATCGATAAACTTATGCAATCCGGGCAGGATTTTGTTCCTTTGGCAGCACAGCAGCTTTCATTAGGAAGTCTCTGTCCTGATGTCATTACTATGAAACAGTTTATATCACCATCGAAGCCGTTTTTTTATAATTCTGATTATTTCGGTCCACCACACTCATTTGCGAAGTAAGTTGGTGTTAGCGGAAGGATCGACTGAATTCCAGCTATATCTCTCTTTTGTGCTATTTTCTAATAAAGGTCGTTTCGTATCGTTTGGCACAGCAGATTCAACTGAGGCTCTCGCTAACATCAAAGTAATTTCCAGATGAGTGAATCTCGCCGATTGCGTACAAGATGACTTTTGCTTTGAACATAAGGTCAGCGGAAATTCGGAGAGTGCGTCCCAAGAAGGCCGAGGCCGGTCGTGGGCTACCGAATTGTTCTCAGAAACCTTAGGAGTAATATGTTTCCTCAAGAAGGAATCTTAATTCTAATCTCGCGTAGTACGAGATGTTGTTTTCGTCAATGTGTGCGAGGGAATGTTAAGATAAACCGCTTGAAAAACACCGAAATACACAAAAATCCAAGAATTTTCCTGTGAATGGAGCAGATATGTTACTTGGCTGGTCGTCGTACTTTATTGTGTTCCTTAAGTTTGGTTTGACTTTCCTCTGGTGCCTACACCGTCAGGTTTCCCTCTTTCGATAGACAAATAAGGTGAACTTCGGTTTGTCGTCTCTTCTTCAGGTCGATTAACTCTCTGGAGTGATCTATTTTTAAGGAATAGCTACATGGTTTGAGTTTGACTAAATCTGCTTGGACTTATAGATAAGTCTTGATGTTTTCAGGCATGACCTTGAGGTGCGTTTCTAATTTGTCTATCATTGTCTTGTCACAAATCCTCCTGGCTGATTCAACGTAACCACGGTTAGTCACTGTCTTGTGTGTGTACTGGGTGCTGGCTCACATCGCAATGCTATCATTCGTAGGCCGGCTGACAGCTCTCAACAGGCTTCTGCATAGTCGTACACCTATTTTATTCCCCAGTGCTTGCATTAGATTCTGAGGCTGATATGACTCCCCCCGCATAGATTGATGGTATTTTCATGTTGCTACTAACTCTGGGCTAGTCAGGTGGGAAAATTATATCTGAATGTTGTCAACTTGATTATCCATCATGGTTTTGCTAATATAAACCTCATACCGAAAATTCCCAGTTGTTGTTGAGCACCCAAACAACTGTGAAATCACATTAATATTATGACGGCCAATACATACTAACATGATTGGACCTAAGGGTTTACGCACGCGAAATTACGGTTTGAACAAACCCGTGTCTAGGACAGCGAAATAACCCACCGTGTCAGTGTAGTCAATACTGGCTAAGTGCAGTGCGACGTTTAACTGTTCCTTAAGGCGCGCCCTTGCATCAGTCAACCACTGGATTACGTGGCCGATAGATAATGCGTAACAATTATGGCTTGCTGTTCGTCGGAGTGGGGAACAGGGCTGACAACTCGGTGGCAAAGAATAGAACTGAGGTGTGGTTCATGTGTCGTCAGTGTCCAGGGACGCTGACGATGCCAGTGGTAGTGGCTTTCACAGAAATTGAGAAAGGAAACAATGAAATCGATCTCCAAAATACCTATGAGAAAGTAAACGCAGATCAGGCATATCGAAGAAAATTGGCCGTAGCTGCCGAATATGGCAACTGCATCCGTTGGTTGGATGAACTTCTGAACCTCCGAAATCCAGGCGGCCTAATGGAAACAATTTTTCATTCGATAGCTTGCCCCTTGAAATCCTTTCTGTGCAACTGTTATCCATACAAATACTTGTCTTGCGACTACATCACTGTGAACATCACTGTGTGTTCCGTCGGATTTGATACATCCGGAATACTGAGCTTCAAAATGCCGCTTCAGATGACATCAGTAGCGAGGACGTGCGACGGAAACGTTAAAGTCACAACCCTCGAGAAGAAGCAAGTTTGCATTAGCCAGCGCTCCATTTTGTAAATAAAAAACGGGACATAGTGTTTAAAAGTTAAGCTTAACATGTCATTAAGAGCGACGTGATAAGCCTTTAACACCCAACCAGTTGGCGCACCATAGCTACCCATATTTCGATAGACGGTCAATATGAATTTCGCACGCATCTGCATGCTGCGTGAAGTGAACGCTGATGTAAGCCCAATCAGGAAAACATCCAGTCGTTAGCAGGGATTTTGAAGACCTCATTCCTATCCATAGTGCTGTGCGTCTAGTCTTTGTTTACTTTATGCAAGCTCAACATTTTCCTGCAGTTTCTACACCTTCCATTGGGCAACAAGACTCAGGCGACCAGAACACACAATCATCGCACTGCTCAGATATATGAGGAGATCTCCGCATACATACGGTGAGCACAGTGATCTCGTTGTAAAACACATCCCCAGTAATTAAAGTGTCGCAGATGTTACTCTCTCTCTTTCGCAGCATTCTATTGATCTGCATGTGTACATATTAAAACTCCTCTGTTTGAAAACACTCGATATTAGCCCTGGTGCGTCGAAAATCACCGGAGGTGCTTAGCTACTCTTTTAAATTTGCGCCAAAGAGCTTTCAGATGTATCAATTTTCTCATACGACAAGACTTTGCAAGGGCTTCATGGATTGCACTAACGAATCGGACTTCTGGTTATCCTTTTTTACACACAGGAAACTGAACATTACGACTGAGTTCGTTCCCATATAATTTGGGGCTTAGAATCACACCTGCCGGGACAACCAGATATTCAAATCCCACATGAAGAATTATTTGAAAATGCTCGCTCGTTTCACTTTATCCACACACACACACACACACGCACACACACAGAGGATTGATCACTTCATTAAATCCTGATGAAGCTCTCAGCACATCAAAGCGTGAAATTTTCTGTCCATGCTTCTTAGTTGGTGCTGCTGCCACTGTTGCCCAACTGAACAAAGGTCGCCAGGGTAACGTTGTAAATGTACGCGTGCGAGTGTGTAAGAATGTATGCACGTGCGAACGTTGTTCAAAAGTGGAATTTAAATAATAGATGTCGTACTGTCCACAGAACAGAAAAGGGGCGGGTGCGCAACAATTACGGAACGATTTCTGTCTACAATTCCCCAGAGTGCTATGGTCCGACGATTGTCGACGCTGTCTTCAACCTTGCTTATCCGTGCATGTCCAATTCTGCATTGCTGTTGGCATCGGAACTACTCCATGGCATGTGATTTACTATCCCCTCCCATGCCCCGGACACAATCATCACACCGATTACTCTCTTCCCGATGATGTTGCTAAATGCTGCATTAAAGACTTGTCGGCCCAAGCATGAATGACGGCATATTTGATTGGATTGGACTTGACCAATCAGAACCTCTCCAAACGAATCAGAAACCGTTACGTGCGTGGGTGTGGGTGTACCGCACGCGGCGTAAGGCTACCATAACTGCCCACCTCTCTCACCCACGTGCCACCGGTCGCGCGCTCACCAAACCGATTTGCTGCGAGTATGCGAGGACAAAAGACTGAGCAGAGACAGAATATTAAATCAGGTCACCCTGTTTCATGATGCAGTCAAATTGGTAGACGTGGTGAAAAAGGATGAATTTAGGCACCCAGTCTCGAAATACTGAACATCTTCGTAAATCGTTTATGGTTGTTGACATTTTGCACGAAGACTCAAAAGCCTTGCTTTTCAAATCTCGGGAACAGAATGGGTCTCATTTGCAACAACATATGGTCTGTGAATACGATAACGAGTTCTCGCAGTCTGACCATGTCCCTTCAATGGCTAGGGATGACTGTGATACTCGCACTTTCAGAGAATTCGGAATGGCTCACTTCTGTGCAGAGAAGATAACCGATTTGAGCACTGTCTCATGTAAGTTATAGAATATTTATTTTGCTCTGGCAAGGATTGCACTATCAGTTTAGGTCCATATCACAAACTTTTACGTTAGTGGTTGACACGGTTGACATGTTTCTTATTTACAACCCAGGTAACAGGTCACGCTTTTGCTTGAGTTCAGGATTGAAAGTCTGTTTTGTAATAGATCAATCGATTATCTCCTGATCAAACGGTTTGGGGACAACAATGACGATGTGACATGGTGTTCTTGTCCTGAAACACATTTCAACGAAAGACGAACTAGTTATACGAAAAACGTTGAATTCGGCGTCATCTGACCATTCGGACAAAGGTTGAAATGATTAAATCCGAGCAGTCCTTCAGACAACGCACAGAGAAGACTGTTTCTGGTGTGTTCAAATATAGCGATAAATAACCATAACATGAGATAAGGGTTGATAGTAAACTACGCCAGGTGACGCTTGATCGGATAACAGAAATTAGGCAGAAGTCCAAGACAATATGGCGACTCTATCTTGACAATTCCTAGTCACAAACAGTCGTTTTTGGGCGCACAGACTGATCTTGGTTATATTAATAGCAACCGCCTACGTGAATGGGAACATGTGTGCCTCTGAGCGAGGAAGTGAGATGGTGAACGTTGCCGCTAGTTTAATACAGCAGTAATTCAACCGGATGTTTCAGCTGTTTGAAAGCTTTTGATCTGTTAGGATTTTAATTATTGCCTTGATTTCGAATCTCATTATGCTTTAGGAATGGAAAACTATCAGTCCTTCCAAAGAAACATTTGACTCAGCTACAAGTGAACTGATATATTCAGCATGACGTCACTAGATTTCCTTCAACTTATTTAAAGTATCGGTAATCCATGGGTTCGGTCGACTACTTGCAGTTTAACCTCATGCATCGTAAGAGCTGTACACATGCATGTTGGTTTGCCTACTTTGAATTGAGGGCAGATATTTTAGACACTATCTCGCGCTAGGCTGTTTTTGTTCTCACCTCGCAATGTCGTTTGAGGAACTGAAGTGGATATCCATTCTATTCTGACGTACTGGTCCATGACCAGTAAGTCCAAAGTGCAGCTTGTAAGTTCTCAAGTGAAAAGTGTACTCATGAAATGGCGCTCGTAATTTGGTGGAATAAAACGGGAAAAGTGCGTGTACCTTCTGCAACACGCCTTGACCAGTGAGCTATCTCCAGCCCAACCCAAGTATACGACCGCTATACTTAACTATAGTAGGCATGTCATCCGTGTACCGTCTACTGTAAGCACTGTATGGGAAATTAAATAACTTTCAATCTGGAACTGACCAGTGTTGCTAGATTTTTGACCCAGCAGGCTTCACGCTCCTAAATTGTAGAACTGGTAATAAGGAAGGCTAGGTCTTTTCATCACTCTATCACTGAAAAAGAAGTAAACCGCGTGATGGGCTATCTGTTAAGTGCAACACTCTTCCAGTCATAGATTGGGATTATATAATTGGCTTGAATCCTCAGTCCCTTAATGTACCCCCGGGAAGCGCTGATTCCCTTAAAATCACTGGACTCCAGCTTAAATAAGTGATCTCAAGCGCGGTCCTGGATGGCACTTTTTGGTCCAAAATGCATTGAAATGTGGTTCCCCATAAATAGTCATCCCCAAGTCATCGTACTGCATACGCATGGCCATAAATATCCGTTAATCAGTACTTTCTGACCTAATGACTGATTGCTTTTCACGGCACTGACAACTTGGACTCCTAGTTATCGATTTTTCTATCCCTCCTGTTTGAATTTCACTCTCATTTTCACCGTTTGATCTTTTACTAAACGTCCAGAACCGAAGCTCCTCCGTTTCATCCCTTTGGGTGATAAATTGATCATTTGATCGCTTCGACGCCTAAATCTTTCAACAGTGGACCGTTTTTGGTGTTCTAACTTGTTTGACAACAAGTTTATAAGACACAGTGGATAAATTCTCATTCTTTGTGCATTTGCCACGACAATCTTCCTTGGAACAGATTCTGAGATAAAGTCTTATGAATGGACTTCATTGGAGTAAAACAGCGAAAATAGTAAAACATGAGGGAAGATTTGGTGATGACGTCAAAGTCATTTCATTCAGGTGGCGGAACATTGTGCCGGTCCTATTTGCCTTTTATTATATTGTTAAGCTCTTGATGGGGCTCGTCCCATTTACAACTACCTAAACAAGCCTGAAACCAAACGAGAACGGGTTGTCAGTAAAGAGTATAAGGTGTCTTCAAAATCGGTTGAGCCAATAGGGCTCTAATCATGTATTTGTTAGGAATATGAACTCGATCACCCCAAATACGTGCATCAGGCTATTGTACCCAAAGCCATAAGATGGTCATGCATTTCGTTTGGTATGAAGAAGGGTACAGTACTCACTGTACTCAAGATGATATAACTTTGATGTACCATGCACCCAAAAGACGGACCCCAAGATTCCTGTCTCTAATTCACACGGTACAAAAGCTTATTACAGGCGAGCAAAAAACCTAGTATTCTGGCCGTCTAGGACCTGACCTCAATAGAGTTCTTTAGGTGACCTTCTGTGGCCCTTCCGTCAACTATTACTTAGGTCATAGGTTAGAAAGCTTCATAACATCGCCCAAACGTTTTAGATGAAATTACGTTCAGGCTCGGTAACGCGCACAGCCAAGAGACTCGTTGGATAGAATAGTTCTAAACAAGAGGCTGGTTGCCCCGTTGGTATTCGTTGGCTAGCATCTTACGCGGTTCCTAAAAGTGTGAACTGTCCGTGCTCGGTTCTGGAGCACTTGCCATATGACTTATAAGTCCTCTGCAACAAGAGTGGTTTAGTAGAGGCATTAAGTGATAGCATCAGCCGCAGTGTGATGGAATGAATCGAGCACATTGCGATTCACATTGCCATCTACTGTGGAATCTTCCTGAATACGATTAGAAAACAGCTCCAAAAGGCCAAATTTGTAGTCTTCAACACCATTGTCCAAACCTGACTGTTTCCGAAATCCAATGAGTCGTCATAAGCCAGAGAGGAAAGAATGATGGAACACTTTACCGTAAGACCACATAAGCAAAGCCCAACATCTATTTACCTAACAATCTTAACCCATTCCAAAAAATACTCTTCAGTTTGGTTTCAAAGGTGGCATCACTAAATCCCTGCTTTGATTTGAATGATGGTCTGGTTTTGATCGGAGGTTGCATACGGGAAACTTCAGATATTCGTGAGATGCACACCGTCGTTGACTCCCAAAAGAATGAAACGGCCATACCATGATGCTCCGGCTTGCTTAACATTGGATTACCTTCGTGGTGGTCGAAGTGCCCTCCAAACTTGGTTGCCGATTTGACGACCACGCGCTTCTTGGTGTGCCAGTACAGACTAACCTTACACGTTTGATGAAATCTCGATGGAAGTATCTTACAGCCTAAATTTTGCCGGTATGTCTTACAAAAGGGACAGTGTCCCATAAGGACGATGCGAACGTGCCAGTCGAAAAAACTACTGCACACTTTCGGCGAAAACTACTGAAAATAGTAGGCAAAGTGCCGTGAAAACCTAACGTTTTTCTTCAACATTTGAAGTTAATGACATGACTACCAGCTGTTTCTGTGTGGCATAAAATCTACCTTATTTGTGTAATTTTTCTCTAAAGTGTTGACACTGACTTACGTCCCTCATGAAGGTTTGCAACAGGTTGAGATCCACTGGCCCATACGTTGAAAATTTAATGTGGTTACCAGAAGGTATAAGCCCCATCCGATAAACCACCTCCATCATATCATCCTTTTGCGTGCACCTTTCACATGCAAAATATCAAGTCGTGCTTTGGGGTATGTCTTCTCTTCGTACGTTTCTTGAAATTTAAAGAGAAGCACATGAGGTTGTGCGTTGTTTTACATTATCTTGACGGCCATACTAGCTCTAACGGAAGTGCGCTTGATGACGCCAGCGCGACACCTGCAAAGGCTTGGACGAAATATGAAATCAGGGGCCACATGTACCAGCCTACAGTATGGACTGTGTTGCAATTTGTCAGACGTAGCCGCTCGGGCATATTATATGAGTTGTCTTCACGCTTTTCGTCACACTGCCTCAGAAGCGCTGCGGAAGTCAGGTGGTATCAAGGGATTTGTGAAGATGCAATTAGAAGACGGATGATCGGTTCTGTGATAGGGAAGTCACTCGCTTGGGACGTCCAGCACCATAAACTGCAGTGGTTAGGCCATGTGCTACAAAATGTCGCATCATCACCTACCAAGACAAGCTATTTTCCTATGCCTTCCTCAGTGGGCACAAAAATTACAGGATGAAAAATGTGCAAGTTAAGGGAAGGGCGCGAAAAACGCCATGAAATTCAGTGTTCTCTTGTGGCCATCTTCCAAGATACGGTCTCCAGTACAGTCCTGCGCCTGACGGGTAACTATGCTGGACATAGCTGCTAGTCGGTAACAGTTGCGTTTGTGCTGTCAACTTCGGCCCGATTGGCCAAGACGTTTGGACAGCGGTAGATCAGAAAAACTGATGTGGTCTAGTACCAGACCCCTTGCCTGTCCAATCCGTCCATTGTTTAATTTTTGGACACTGGAAACTAAAGCTGAGCTGAAATAAATAATACCAGAAGATTTTGCTGGTTAACTATTGAATGTTTTCAATATAAACGCCCACATTAATAGATTCCTGTTTATACTTTTTACTATCAGCTGGTACGGAGTCATGGACAATCAGACCGAACGAAAGTAGCCAACCTCAGATTTCACGCAGCTTCCCGGAAAACTGTGATAGTTCACCCTCAGAAAATCCTTCTAAGCCAATGGAATCGCATGAGAAAAACTGTTCAACAAAATCCCACTTCGAATCTCCTTGCCGTCTTTCCGTCGGGTCTAAGGGAAAGAAGAACAGAAAAGCACGCACGGCATTTACCGATCAGCAGCTAAGTGAACTGGAACACAGTTTTGACAGGCAAAAGTATCTGGCCGTCCAGGATCGCATGGAACTCGCTGCGCGTCTCGGGCTGTCCGATATGCAGGTGAAGACTTGGTACCAGAATCGCAGGTAGGTAATTTTCAACAGATCATTTTGGTTGAAACCGAACGCTTGAGAATATGGCTCCATTAAACCAGCCTCCAATATCTACGACAAAGTGATCAGCAGGGTCAACCGGACTCAAGGTTTTTCAGAATCTAATGTTGAATGTGGGACTAGATTGGACCATCAAAGTTACCCATTCGATAAGTTTTACGGTCATCGCATTAATGTAACAATATTCACCCATGTATTGGCTGACGACGGAGTTGCGGGTGCGTCTCAACTCCGTTTCTTGCTGACCATCTTTTTCAATAAACTGATGCAGGGACTAACGACCTTTGAGAGTGAGCAAACTGCGGAAGCGGTCTTAACTCATAAATTATTCCTGCTTCGGCAGATCAAAATACATCCCCTTTTCGACGATGAACGATGCCTGCCAATAACATTTGGGCGTGGCTAGAGATACGTTGACTTTTTTCTACATACTATACGTGAGATGCCAGTAAAATTTCCGACTTTAAACAAGTGTGATATGTCGGTTTCTGTGTTCATCATCTGATTGTGAATTGTGACAGCATTCTGCGATATTTACCAAGAGGGGATATAAAGCGGTTCTTGAAACGAATGCCAAATGATGAACTTATGAAAACCATACCGGTCTCCAAAGAACCATCCTCACTCCAGTAGGGTGGCCCCGAAACTAATCGTTCTGGAAATAGTTCTTCTGGAAAGCTTAGAGATTTTGCAGAGATTTAATAGGTATTTGACGTATTTCGCAGATATAGTCAAGGAAGATACCGGTAATTCGTCAAACCTGCCCGTATTTTTTTTCAGACGCATGACAAATGCATCCACATTGTTGTACACGAACAATAATAGCACCTTCTTAGATGAGACCCCAAATAACTCAAACAGGAATTAGGAGCGCTGTGCAAATATGACGGAAGTTGATTGCATCCATCCAAAGGCAAAATCTTCAGGTCTATCGAAGACATCCAAGATCATGAGCTGTGGCCTTTAAATGCTTTAAATGAACGGGGAGTGTGGAGATAGCCAAAACAAGCAAAAATCAAGCCGGTTTCACAGTGGCACAGAGCACAGAGCACAGCAAAGAATGAATGTGTTGTGACAAAACCTTTCATGAATTTTGGGTGTAAGTCAACTATTGATGCACAAATTGAAATTTAACAGACAACTCACCACAAAGTTTCCACCAGACGCCCATCACATGCATGTGTGGTGAGCGAAATAAACAAGACATTTTTGCGCGCCCACTCATCATCCGCTTGATAAATAATTCACTTGGTCTTGCTGAATCAAACCAAATTGCGTGACGATCTCGCGGAACTGACCTGGTCTATCGGTGCCCCAGATGTATGCAGAAACAAAAGCGTCATCGTTATGGTAGATGATGTTACGGTTCCTTGTTTTCGAACTTTTTCATCCAAAAGTGGTCAAGGACAGTGAAGTTCCAAGGAGATGTTAATGTTAACTGTGAATTTGATATCCGGTAAGGAGCTTGTATGAGGGCATTTCTATAGTGGTGTGGTCCATTTTGATTTCTAGGCACGTGCCTACACAACACAACCAAACTAGTGAACGATGATGTCTGGTGGTATCATGTGATTTAGGGTGGTAATCTGAACATTATCACCTTGAAGCAGTTCGAACTCAAGGTGTGTAGCTTGTCCCCTCCGGTATATCTTCACTTTACAGAGGATTTTGTCATCTGTAGTCCCACTTAAGAGTGACAGATCATATGACAGCATATAATTAGTCACCTGGCCATTACCGATTTCTTGAGATCGACCAGGTTACTAATGGGATGAATGAAGAGCTGCCACGATCACGTAGTCACCCAGAGTTGACCAGACATACATAGTCACTGTTTGGGATCATGAAAGCCGGATTCCAGGGTGAAAGCACATGAACGGATGGCATGACGACCGACATTCAGTAACACCCGTATCCAATGCCTCCATAAAACCTACACTGTCCTGGGAAATCAGATCAATGCATATTATGGAGACTGACTAAATGCCTAAACGCCTCTCCGTGTATACAGAGACACTAAATACCGAATTGAATTGTCTCCTGCTGTCCATTCAGCGTTATAAGAAAGCATCACACGGTTTTCCAAGATATCTTCAGATATCCTGGCACCAGTCACTTCTAAGACTATACTTTTTCCTGTCCCGATATCGTTATGGTACATGGGTGTGCTATCCAGATTAATTCGAGTTGCTCATTTGATGCGCATGATCCATTGATTAAAACCGCATGTGATTTTGTCGAATAAGAAGTCAGACAGTCCTTGAACCACCAGTAGTAACAAGGCCATTGCTTTGTTGTGCATCATCTGCTACTCTCACGAAGTTTTAAGGAAACGATTTCTCAAAAGAGATGGTAATAGGTCTTCTCAAGTTTTGTCAGAGAATAAAGTTTTGGCGCTCCTCTTCGTACCTCCACTAGTTTCTGTCGGAGGTATTCAGAAGCACATTCAAATTTTTCTTCTGAGAGTGTGCAGCACTGTAACTGCAGACTAAAAGAGTTCACACGTTCTCGGCCGCTGAGTTCCTGTCCCCCTCGAAATCGAAATGAGTTGTACTCACTGGAACCATAAGTGTGGTATAACATGTATCTGGTACAGCGTTATGAGCGGTGGCTTAATTGTGGGTGCTGTCTGAAGTGATCGTAAGATTGGGCTTAGTACACAACCGCCTGATACTCCAATATTCGACATGTTATCACAAATTTCCTAATTATTTGTGGTCTCGTTGTTTATAACTAAGTAACCCTTATCATTCGCCACTCTCATCAGGACGAAATGGAAGCGGCAGACTGCCGTTGGTTTGGAATTACTCGCCGAGGCTGACAACTTTATGGCAGTGCAGCGATTGCTTCAGCAGAGTCCCTATTGGGTGTGCCATCCTAATGCCCATTGTCTACTCAGCAAAAGCGCCGCGTTCGCTGCAGAATTGACCGGCGACAATCTGAATGACGTTCCTCCCCCTGACTCCCTTTGTGATGCAGAAGCATCTCCGAATGGATCTACGGAGACGCACCCGAAAGAGACGGACACAATCGATTCGGTTCACGGAAAGTGCCCTGGCAATACGCATACATTCGTAAAACAATGCTCTACAAACAAACCTGTGAAGACCAGTGTCGCAAACCAGTTCCTTCCGCCAGTCTTTACCCCGATTTGCTCCCCGTCACTGTTCACCGAATCAGACAGTGTACAGTCACAGCAGACCAGTAACAAGACCAGTGCACAACTGTTTCCCAATACGCCCCCAGAACTCCTACAAAAAACATACAAACAGAACTCGAACCCTTTGGATTTGCCAACCGACCTTTTGTGGCTCTCCTACTACATGTCCTTCAGTAACAAACCAGATTCTATCACCAGTAACGCAGTAATCAGCTCAACCTGATCTAAGGTTTTCTAAACCATCAGTCGTTTTTTTTTACAGAGAAACATGTTTTATTTGCATAGCTTGGGATAAATTGTGGAACGGTGGGGTAAAATGTTCAAAGCACTCACTTTTGCGATAATCAACATAATACTGCCTAATACGGAACAGCAGTAGAAGATTTTCCATAACGGGTGACGAAAGTTTGAGGTCTTTTTTGACAAATTGTGTTGTACCTGGAAAAGAAATGAGTTGAAAGGATGCCTCAAATGGATTG
>SJOL01011097.1:74719-87529 GCA_004794785.1 Opisthorchis felineus | reverse complement strand
TGGATTCAGTCTATCAGTAATGTTGAGCACGCATTTGTCCGGGGCGAAAGTTCTTTTTCAGAACACGCTGTTTACGAGGCGACAGCTAAGTAGACAGAACGAAAGCTGATTGGGGGAGTACCTGCCTGATGACATCCTACCGGTCCTCAGTTATCTACCATAATTTGCTTTACGGAATGGATCAAAGACTGAAGGTGTACAAAACAAGGAAAGTATCCATGTAAAGTCCTTTGCCTAGCTACATAATGACTTAGTCATACCCCATCTATTAATCTGCTCCTACACCAACCGACCTGAAACTGCTTATCAGTGAGTGAAGTGACCTACCGCTTTCCGCCCATCTGGTGAATCCCATGTGGTTGAACTTTCGAGATCGGAGAGCACATTTGCCATGATTTGCCTTCCATCAATTGCTGAGCAGACAGCCAATCTCAAAGGACCAATCATGGAACGTGGTACATGACTTGAAGTCCGACTGAGATCTTATGACAGTTTCATTAATTTCATGTGAAGGGTGTCCTTAAAAATCAGATGACTGCGGTCAGTTATCCGGCAGCGAAGTAACATTTTGTGGCTTGTTTGCAGTTCTACCAGTTTCCCTAAAACCGGAAAAATATAACTGTTCTACTGTTCATAAACATGTAGTAATTGCCCGTATGACGCACAAAAAACTAAATTTCATGGAAGCTCACGAAAATCGAGCCGTCCGGCGGGTAGAAGCCCCAGGAGATGACGGACATTTAACGGTCAGTTGCATGGGTTTTTGTTGGGGATGTGTTTGCTGATTGAGCACTTAAGTACTGAGTTACTATTTTACCGTTTACGAAATGTTTCTGTTTGACCGATAGTTTCCTTCACACTCTGCGTCAGTTTGCTCTTATTGTGTTTGACGCGGACAACCACGTGGATACAAACCAATCGCAAGGCTATTGAAATAGGGCGCGTGTTCTTCCACGTTTCCACGAGTAAACAAGCCAAGGCAACGTCAGTTTCTCATCGGGGGGGGTGTACAGATCCGAAAAATTGTTTCTCAAGTCCAACTGTAAGCATGTCAAATTGGACACGTGTTTTGTAGTAATGTTGAGTTAAATCATTGAATGGTTCCTACTGTGCGTCACCAAACCACCCCATCTACGAAACATGTGACCTCGTTGTGGTGACAGGAGTGTTCATTGCGTGGATGTCACGTCTAAATGAGTCATTCTCACTGAATCGTTGTCAAAGCGAGCAACACAGAATCACCATTGCTGAAAGTCGAAAAGTCAGATTGTTTTGTCAATAGAGTGTCACCTCAAAGGTCAAGTGTGGTAACCACGTTTATGTTGCCCTGGTTACGAGGTCAATGAAGACATGCACCAGTCTGTTGCGAAATGTTTGTCTAATCGCCCCAAATTTCGCAGCTCCGCTAACATGTGACTCGTGCTTTAAAGCGCATCTTTTTAGTCTGCAAAGAAACAGGAACAGTTTTCAAAACTCAGACGGACTGTCAACTCCAAGCACCAATACCACACTGATGGGTTACTAGAATTGTGTTGGAACAGTAAAACACTGAATCTTGGGGTCAGAGGATTTACCCTTGTGCGACATTGATTCAACGCAATCATCCCTAATGAGAAATCAAAAATAGAGGACTTCCCTAACCGGAGCTTATGTTTCTAAGCGTAAAACAATGCCAGTGTGAGCTTAATATAATTTAGGCGAAGTTTGTTTTCACCAATCAGAAGCGCATTCATAGTGAAAAATATGTGTTAATTACACAGCTTTCAGGACCGTATGTAGAATGCACGTGACGACATTGGGGAGGCCGTATGGTGTCTCAAATTCTTTGGCATCTTAATACATGTGAGATTCCACTTGCTGTTTACTGAACCCACCACTACATGAAACATATATTGGTTCAAACCTGGAGTCAGTTAAATCAGTCTGTCGCAAACGATGTCCGGGCTGTGTGAAATGACATAACAACAAACAAAAACATCCAGTCAACAGATGCACTGATCGTTACCACTGTTAAGTGGAAAACATCATAGGCGGACAATCCAGGGTTGAGTGAAGCTCAGGCGTGCTTTATTGATCAGTATCAGGGTTGAATATGAACTTTATGTAATGTTTGTCCGATTCTTGCATTCGAGGTAAAAATCGACGGGTGACATGACCGCTAGCTATGTCTGTACTTGAGTAAAGTGAAACACCGGCTTACAAAGACTTACTACCAGGTGTTCTAAAGCTTGCTGAAAACACACCCTTCAAATCAGCGTAAGTCGAACAGGGTCGACGAAATTAGATTTCTGGCAGAACGTACAGTACACTAAGAAGCAGGTGTTATCACAACGCATGCCAAGGTGGCATCACGGTGGAAAAATTTCCTTGTGTGGATTGCAATCATTAGCAAACTGGATCACCTGGAACTTTGAATGGAATGATATAATCTTCAGTAATTGGAATGGCTGTGGTACACAACTGTACAACTGACAACACGAATGGTAGGACGTAGTTACTCAGCTGCTAGGTTTGTGGCACGGGTTTGTTCTGCTTCGGGGAGTAATGTTCACCCATAGGAAAACCCAATTTGTGACTACTGAGAATTCAACAGAGGATCCATACACCGAGAAGGAAGCTGAATTCCTGCTTCCTTTGCGTTCCGTAAACCGAATACGGTTCATGAAACTTCAGCATGCTACTGCGGTGATGCACAAGACCTAGGTCATCTACGTATTCCAACAGCTCCGTTAGGAGAATGATCCGCTTATAGTTTATGTTTGAAACTGACTGTATCTTTGCAGTTGAAAGGTGATTTTTCTAATAAATAAAGAAGGTCTGCGTATTTACTAACCGGATATTTGGTTTGATCAGCCACCTAGGGTGGTTCTTTTAGAATTTTACACATCTCGGGCATATCATTGACGGAAAATGGATTTGAATGAGTCTGAAAGCAAAACCCAATTCGCACCCCAGGTACCAATGAGTTTATTAGATACACTGCAGAATTACACCCTGTTCTATCTAAGAATGCCGCTGATAACGGTATTCTTCAACTTACTGTGCTGCACCAGGCCGCCTCATGTTTCAGTCAGTATGATCTTCGAGATATCGCTACACATTGTCTAGACGTAACACACTGCTTATAAGATTCTTGAAAACTCTTCAACAGCCCACCACCGGTTTTGCCCTTCTTGGGGTTCATTAGATGGGTGCAAGTGTAGTGTATTACGTCTGGACAATGTCTTGAATATGATACAAATTGACACATGAGGTGATGTGGTGCAGCACATTCAGATGAAGAATATCATCTAAAGAGATTTATCTGGGGTTCAGGTGAAGACAGATTAGTGTGCAACTGAGTGTATTGATTGATTTTCGTGCATTTTCAGTTCAAGCAGAACATAACGCTGACGGAAACTGGTGAACCGTGCCTACCTGATGAGACTCAAGAAGGGCGAAACCTGTGTTGGGTTGTTGAAGGGTTTCCAATAACCTTATGAATAGTGTGTTACGTCCACCTAAGTGTCTAATTTAAATTATCGTCAACAATTTTTTTGTTTTCGACTACATTTTCTTCGGCCTTCTGTCGTAGCTGTGCATTTATATGCACACCAGCTATATTCAATAAAAAGGAAATACCTGATTCCACACTTTACAGGACTGAAACCACGTCATTTTGGATTTGAAAGATGAACTGACGAGGTATTCGTGTTTGTGAACAAAGTCACCCCTTTAGAAGGGTAATTTTTAATTCCCCAAACACATCCCGATTAAAACGAAGGGACACCCTGGAGATCCAGCCTCCTCGAAATTAAAAATAGCTCATGCGGTTGGAGTCCTTCTTCCAACGAGTCTAAAAAGAAGAAAACTCGCTTTATTATTACGGATTAACGCCGTAGTACTTTTATCTGGTGCTAACGTGTGTAAACCCAGAGATTTCTTTACATGTTTTTGTTCGAACTGGAAGTTGGAGCATCTGCATATTCGAATATAACGATGAGATTATGGGTGATAATTTAAAAATTTACATATCTGTAGAACAGGTTTAAACAGGAACACTATGTTGGTTCACAGTGTTTACTGACGGTGAATTCAACCGTGACAGTGGGAAATACACAAAGACACTTCTATCTAAGTTATCTCAGCCATATATTTTGTCAGAAATTTTCCTCCGCAAACTGGCCAGTTCCAATACAGTTTCAAGAAAGTCGGAGCATGTTTGACGGATTTTAAAGTGAGAAGTTTAAATACACGTAGCATGTGGAAGTCACACAAGGGGCTCACCGACGACACAGATAGGTATCACTTTTTATTCCCTTTGGAAGCGGTGTGACAAATCAGCTGTGAAGTTCAGTTACATGAGCGTGACGGAGTGCCAGTGTCCTCGGTAGCTCAGTCGGCAGGGCATCCGTCCGTTGAGGGAAAGATCAGAGCTTCAAGTTCATCTCCAGGCTTGTCCTTTCATTCATGCTACATGTTATTTGACTTTCTCATTACGACGGTACAGTAGCGCCGAAGTTTGATTGTGTAGTATGGAGTTCTGTGTTAGGGTTAAGCAAAGCTCACATGACGGAAAAGTAAAGCGGTCTGAATGATCCTTAACAGTTTGTAAATCAGCATAAGACCTAACATTGCTAAAGTATGATCTCCTTAAACAGCCGTTACCCAACAACTTTATACCTCCTAATATGTTTCTATAGATAGTCGGGAAAGCTTACGCCTGCCTTGAAAATTCATGAAAAAATCAAAACAGCGGCAGTTGTTGTGGCCAACTGACACTATGTGCTTCGACACTCACCATCCTCCAAACAGACACCAATTATCACAGAATAGCTGCGCTGGTTTGAACACCGAGTTACATTGTACTTAAGTAGGATGTTAAGGGAATACGACCTTGGAGACAAATAAAAGAGCAAGCCTAACATGCTTCTCGTATGGTTACTGAAAGTTCTCCCACAACTCACGACCGGTTTCAACCATCTTGGGACTGATTAGGTAAGCCCGTTATCCGGGTGTCCGTCAAAATCATTTTTAGATGAAAGTTTATCTACAGTCTCTTTAGTTTAACCTTTTGTTGCCTGAGCATGTGAAGCTTAAAATCGCCGAATGCATGTTTTTGACGATTTTAAACATGGTAAGCTTTAGCGAAGTAAATATAGAGGACCAATTAAATTGAGCCATCGCGACTTGGTTGAAAACAAGCTTAACACGGGTTCTAAAGATGACTGACTCTAAAGATCTCACCAAAACCTAGAAGAACGCTAGTTTCAGCAGGTAAGCGTCCTCTAATATCGTTCTGTTGATGGAACGGTCGATTGTCTTTTTATCTTTTTATATTTCGCTCTGACAGCTCAACTCAAACTTATCAATTGTGTAGGGTAGCGATACTTTCATCTTTGACTGGTGAAACGCTGAAAAACGAGAGACATATGAGCACTTACTAATCTCTTGTTTTTGACATAGTACCACTTGAGTAAATTGCTCCTAATGGGGCGACTACATTCATGTGTCATCTCGTTAGGAGTGTTTGGGACGACATCGTATTTGTTTAGTTGCGGAATACTGAGCCATCATGGATACAATGTCGTAACAAAATCTCTTTCTTCACCCAAGGTGAAGAACACCTATGGCGTTTTCTAAGAGTGCTGCTCAAACAGGAGATGTTTGTATCAGTGGTCAACTCAGTAGGCTATCATGACTAGACGGCTGGGTTCACAGAAAGTTATCTGACCACATATTCGGTCACTTGCGGTCTGAACAATGATGATAGCTTTTTGGTTAGACTGAGTGCTAGTAAGCATCAAACAAACCTCATCCAGTGGTTTGAGGATAGTTATCTAAGGATAAGATGAGGATAGGCCTTACATCAGCAGACAGAAATTTAATTCATTAAAAGAAATACGGCAGTTAGATAGTCCGACTGGTCCAACCAGACGACTGCAAGATGAGGCTGTGAAAAGCAAGCAGTGAAAAGCATCCCGGCACACTTTACCGTCTGCGTGAGAGTAAACACAATTTGTTCAGTATGAAGTGTGACTGAGCGATAGGTACATGCAGAATTACATCGTAACTCTTCTCCGTCTCTGGAAATGAGTTCGGTTGGGTTTAACGAATGTGAAAAATGTGATAAGACAGCTTGTGTGAACCGTGCTTCAAAACACCAAACCACCCATCGAAACTCCAATAACGTCCACTGAAGCAAATGATATCCCATTATGTGACTGTAGGATCTTCAATGCTGCTGTTCATCACATCTTTTACATGCGATCCAAAATGCTTTCACCCAGTCAAAACATTAGCAATAATAATAATAAGAATAAGAATAATAAATTATCGCCATCCAGTTATGTTATTAGAGGGCCAAATGACTATCTTATACGTTGTGTCTTCAGTGAATTACCTAACTGAGCAAGAAAAACGAAGTATGCGCAGACTAAGCAAACACAGAAACAGGTCTTTGATCACTAGATCCTCTGAACGGTGGAACCTGTCTTGTTCTGCAGCAGGATCTCGTCCACATAAAATATAATCTAAACACAATTTGAGTCCAAAGTATCACTTTTAACAGAATGCAAATACCCCTTATGTTCTGCTTATTCCATCTTCCAGGATATTAAGTCCAACCCGGCCCACACTAAGTTGAGCCCGTCTGGAAACTCCGCAGACAAGCTCAAGGTATCTCCCGCCTTATTGACTCTGTTTTTAAATTAGTTTGCAAACATTATTTGATATCCAGATATCTATCTAGATGCAAACTAGGAGCAAACTGCGCAACGGTCTCCAGGAATGTGATCGAATTCAACAAATCCAAACTTTCATGTGTGCAAAGAGGCGAAGATTTATTCAGAAGTTTCTCTGTCCGTGAGATGCCAAAAACATCTGGGACATTGGAGTGTCTCACTTTGAGAACCTCCGGGATGCCGCGGGGTAAGCTATTTTCATTCTTTTTTGGAAAAGTTTGGTAAGAATCGGTTGATTTATTTTTATTCTCCGATGGTCTTAGTGCTTACTATATACTACTCACTAAATTGAAGTAATAGAAATCACGATGCATTTGTCGGAGGATAACTTGCAGCCATGCGCCTGCAACCCTGGAAATGAGGTCCGAATTTGAAGCAGAACGGCACATACACACATATGAGGTATGAATTCAACGTTGGGAATAAATCGGAGTGTACTGCTCTATCGGTCCACCTAGTTTTCGCCTTGTTCTGCACTGACAAGATGGAAGTTGCCGCTGTTCAACCTCAGCGCCTCTTCTTCATTGTGGTGAATATGAATGGTTTTGAAACTGTTCTAATATGACTAGGTCACTCTCCAACTCCTACGGTTGGAAAGGAGGTTGCAGAAGACGTTTCCTTCCTTAATGGGACCACCATTATTGCGTAGTTTACTTGAAGTTTGTTACGCCTAACAAAAGCGTCCTTGATGGATGCATCCAACGTCAGATCACGGGAAAAAGTTAGGCTGCAAGCCCCAAAACCTAAGGAACTAACACGACTCAGATAAGATTAACGACTCTTTTTCCCTTTATCCAACACGTAAGACCACTGGTCTGTGCTCTAAAAACCAAGACCAAAAGAGCATTCAGAGCTGCACCTTTAGTAATGTCGGTAACAGAAACCAACCTTCGATAAACCAGGCTCTTTGGGTGCTTATCCTTGTGTATACCTTTGCAATGCAACTGCGGTGACAAGTACGTTGGAAAACCCCAAAGACGGTTATCTACAAGGATTTTTGAAGATGTGTCAAGTTGCATCCAAGGCAACCACTCGCCACCTGTTGGATTGCAACGAATGCAAAGAACCAAAACAGTTATTCAAAGTCAGATTAGCAGGTCAGCAGTAGCCTATTACAATTCCCTGAAGCCTTGGCGGTGTAAGCAACCGGAACTTGTGACTGGACTTGTCTTGCCTTGGTAAGGCCGACAGTGATTCATGTCTACAACTCTAGCGCCTTTATCCAACCTGATCCGAGGTCTGATGACCTGCTGCAGTGTTTCCACTTGGCTGTGTGTCTGCTTATCAAATCGTCTGTTCGTTGTCTTACCCTAAACTTGAATCTAAGTGTATGTAGACAGCTGATGCGATACACGAAATGGTCGCAGAGAATCTGTCCTTTTTACTATGCCTTTTATTCTAATTAACGTCGAATTTCGCCAACCCAAAATAATGTATTTCAATTACTAAAAAAATTTTCTCATGAGCTCAAACAGGAATTCTTCGGGTTGCTACTATATCAACCCGCTATTGAAAGAGGTCACTATAAGGTGTTTCTCTCTCACCTGCAAAAATAGCACTGGGCACAACCGCATTACGTTAGTATTGTTCTACTAAACTGTAAGAAAACGAAATAATTTAATTAATCTTGTGGAACAAACTGGCTATTAGTGAGACAATCTCAAAGGTATTTTCTTGGATTGTTCCAAAAGACGTGGAAGTACACCCGGACGAGCATAATACATGCCATTTCTAGCCTCTGGTTCATTTCGTATCCTCGAAAAAAGTGAACCCGTTTTGAAGGACAACTTAAATCTTAAGGATGCGCAGAAAAACATGAGCAACTCATAGATGAGAATTTCTGAAGATTTGGCATAAGGTCAAAATTCTCAGTTTTGTCACTCAAACAGATAATTGTGTGAGAAACAACATGATACATGGGTGAAAAAAGAATCGCAGCCCAGTGGAAATGATGTCCGCGATCGCGGTATAATCCGTGTGCGGTTATCGTGTAAACGGCCGGGATGCCAAAAATTCTGCGGTTCCTCAAGCACTTGGAGCCTGCCGTCACTACTTTCTTGTCTCTGAGGGTGATAAAAACGTTGGTACAGACAGAGCTCCTCATAGTTGGTGCAATTAACATGCGAGATCTTACTTAAGTGCGTGCACTGGAGGAAGTATCATATGCAACTTAATTTCTCCTGTGTACCTATTCAATAAAGAGCGGAGTGAGCATTGCGCTAAGTGCACAATATGACATTTTGTGGATAGAATGAAATGGGTGAATTTACACACACCTTTATGCATGCGACTTTGGCACTAAATATATCAGCGGTAAAACACTAAGAGGCGGGGATAGGCCACCCTAAAACGTCGTTGAGATAATAAACTGACGAACTCGAATCCTGCTGAACAACAATTAGTTTGCAAATGTTTCTTCATCATCAACCGTCCATTGATGATGTTAACTCGACTGGTGACGGAACGATTGCAAGCAAACTAACAAGCTCGGCGAACAGACCAACAGCCACTTGACCAAGCACCAATGAACGGATCCGAGCTACCAATAGTCCGGTACATTTGCACCTCTTCTCTTATCAGATGACTGTTCTCTGAGGCCTCGACGGACAGGGGATAGTTGCTTTTCTTCCTAGCTGTAGCCATCACCCTGTGAGCGTAGAAGTAATGTGGCTCCTGTGATTATCGGTTATGTGCAACCCTGATACTAATGTAACCGGAACAAAGCTATCGTTGCAACAAATAAGTTTCAACTGCTTATTAGCGCAACGTGTTTTCCTTGTGGTATTCGATAAAATCCGAGACGTGTAAGATGCTTGCTGCAGCGCAAAATCCACGTCATGACCACGTCAGCAATAACAGGTAACAGACGGTAGTTGATAGACAGAAATGGTGATGGCTAAGGTCACAAGACTCATTGAAATTTAGAATTCGGGACCTGAGTTCGCTTTAAGATACCTGCTCCTCAATTTAGGGTAATTCCACTCCGGTTTAGAACCATTACACTAAAAATCTTTCCATACAGGTACAGGCTGATGGCCAAAGTAGCACATTTTGACGGTTACTGTTCCATCAAAACAACTATTTTCCCCCTTTTCTCGGATATTTTACCCTTGAAAAAATTAGCAAATCACTGCTGTTCATATGGGTAGCCAAGGGACTTTCCCGGATGCTCCTGTTCATAGCTGCTTTATTCCTGATTGTACGTGCACCGAATAAAACCCACCATACCGGACCCTAAACCACTTTGTGTGCCAAATGGTGCAAATAGTGACTCTTCAGAGGAAATTGTCGTTCTGGTCCAATGATTCCCAAAGTTGGATGTGCTTATCATCGTGAGTTTGAGACTGATCAACCGAAGATCCAAGTAAGTCTCCATCGAATAATACGTGAACGTCTTCAAACCAAAATACTTCTCAATGGAACTCTGAGCTGCTAAAAATTTTCTTGTTTCACTTACAAAAACTCATCCTAGGTGAAAAATTGCACTTTCTAGAAGATCAGGAACACAAGCAAACTAGAATCCCAGACTGATAACCAGTTGTGCTTCATCCAGCAGACCAGTCACTGTAAAAAATAGTGTTTTCAATACAACTACAAGAACATTTGATGACCTAGTGCTGAAGAACAGGTAACAAAACGTCGTGAAGAATTACCACAATATTTCAATCATCCTCAAAGCATGTAGGAAGCCCCTTAAAGCTCTCGTTCTACGATACAATAGCTTTGAAAGGATTACCGAATCACAAAAAACGGCTTATCAGCATGCATCTTTCTATCTACTAATTATTTCATCGGCATATTTTGGAATGTAAGGACGACTGAATATGTCATGAGAACAAAGACAGAAGTTCAGAGACATAACCACAGTTGGTTCGTTGTTCTGTCTGTTTGATGCTTTTTCAGGGAATCCTGAAAAGCCGGACCCTTCTCCTTGTTCTCATTCCCACAACAAACGCGAGTTTATTGAATTAAGTTAAGCACTTCAAACACAAAATGCCAGAGGACAAGGTTACGTCATACGGAAACCCGAAATTCTGTGGAACAAAGTTGAACTTGCAATAGACCAGTAAAAGTTCGTTTTCAACTCATCATCCTACGTAGCTCCAAACGTTCACGACAAAGTAGGTTCTAGCAATCATTGTCAAATAGTTTAAAGCCTGTGGCGTTATCTTCAGTACGGTTAGTTACCCAGTTCGTTGGGCATCTACGGTGGTGGCAAAGTCGTGACATGTCATTGTATCGGCACGAATATGATTAGCTAGCATGATTAGTTAATAAATTTAAAGTAAAATTACCAACTTTACACCAGTTCGGTTCAGCTATAAACTATATACCAAGGGTACGTTGGTTCCAGCTGCTACACTTTCGATCACAAAGAGTGAGAGAGCTTGGGAGATATGGTCAAGCACTGGATGTGATAGCATGACCAGTTAGTTCATGAAACCGCGTAGCTACGCACTGAAGGCGATCGCCACTGACTGCATGGTTCAGTCAGGTTTACTAGTGTCATTAACCGTTGATGAGTTGAGTCCAGGGGTCTCCATCCAGACAGACGGCAGTTGTCAACGCGACTGGTTTTTTGTGGTTGGAGTTTTTATACCTAGTAGTCCCATTCCCGGTTGCATCTACCCAGCACAGAGCTGGTCTAAAATAGCCCTGTGAGGAAGACTGCCCACTCTGACATGCTGAGTACATGTCCTAACCAGGAAAACCTATGAAGGGCGTGAAGCTCGTCCATTGTGATAGAAGATCTTTTTCTAAAACCATGCGAGGTACCTCAGCATTGCTAGTCCGATGTTCCCACCAGACCCGGCTAATGCTTCAGAGACGCCGACGGTGAACTTTATCGCAATACGTCAGCATGAATACATAAAGGAACGAAAGGGGAATGGAAACAGAAATCTGTGGACGTTTGCGTGAGGTGAGTTCTCAACTTATCTCTGTTATGCACGGCTACTTGGATTGAATGTTGATAAATCGTGTGCCATACTTTACCAGGTTTTTCTTCTAACTTATGCTAAGCTCTTTTCACTTGGCTTTACGCCTCATCAGCTGGACGGCTCCATATCTTTTCGTGAACCACACCATCCCTTACAAATCAGTGAATACTATTCTGGATATACGGACTGGTAGAAGAACATATCCAGTCAGAATACCTGTCTCCTTAACCAAACTGTGGAGTTTGGGGAAATTCGCACAGGCTCTTTTCACGAGTTTGTGTGAGGCAGCGGTTTTAGTCGGTTATTTACCGTCTACTGTGGTATAATAAGTAGTGTAAAGGTAATTTACAGACAGCTTACACCTCTGGGCGCTGACGGGCTGAGTGGCCAAGCACGCAAGTTCACAAAACAAATGGAACTAACTACAGGCTACTACGAACGGTGATATTTCTATGGTCCGGGTATCTTGGGCATGTATTATAAGGGATGAATTCAATGTCACCACAAGTCTCCGCATGTACGTCTTAACATTAGGACGGTGGCGTACGTCAACGGATACACTGACCATTTTTAAAAGCTTCCAACTCCCAGTCGATCGGTATCCCATGAAATTCTACAAATTGAGAGAGAATCCAAGTCCTAAACTTGTGCTCTAAATAGTGTTGAGAAATTCAGAGATTCAAAAGTGGCCTACTCGCTGAAATATGTGCTACAATCTACGCAAGCAGTACATGTGTTGCACGTTGAAGTAAGGCCTTGAAGTAAACTGTTTCTTCGACAGTTGACATCCCTTTATTCACGCAAATCTTCCATGTAAACTTCTGTGTTCGTTCGAGTGTCCCTTTGCAGCCTCAAAAGTGGGATACAGCCGTCATGGCTTTTGGCCAGTCTCCAAAACCGAGCAGTAAGGCCATTACTTGAGGCAGTGTGAATGCTCCTGATATAGATTGTTTCCAGCAATCTGATGGACCACGTTGATTTACGCACAACATCCCAAAAGGCAAATAGTTCAAATGGAGGTTCATCTGCAAATGCGGTACTATAAATACGATAATAAAATAAAAAAGCTCTATAAACTATATATATAAATATATTATATATATAAACTATGTAAACTATAAACTATAAAACTGCACTGGCTTCTATAT
>SJOL01011097.1:54043-65596 GCA_004794785.1 Opisthorchis felineus | reverse complement strand
TAGCCATATGAACCCCCCCCCCGATGTTATCAAAGCTATTCCTACACATGTTTCAGCTCACAGACTTCTGAATCGGTTCTCACGCAGATCAGAATTCTGCGTGAGTAGAAGACTGTATAAAATAACTGACCTTTTGTGATGGGCCGGATATTTACTCTGACTAGCAATCGACGCACTTTGTATTTGACCAGATTCTTATTAGAAAGGATGCGGTTCTTAAAAGCGACAGGCATATGGAGCTTGTCCATCGGACATGCGTTTTTCAAATAAGTTCACATAGACCAATTTCTCAGGGGTTTGCTTAGTATCTCACCTACTGATTAGGTATAGCACGTGTTCACCCAGTTCCTGGTTCAGGATAAAAAAATTTTCTCAGGGTTCTGGTTGGTTAGTATTCAAGTTGCCTATAGTTTATACGAACTATGCAGTTCATCATCTGTCAAGAAAGTAGACTTTCATGTATACGGTTTTGGTTCAAGTAAATCCAGGGGCAGCCTCCGGACTTGATAAACTAAAAAACGATGTAATCTTTTACGGAAGTGCCAGAAGTGCTCCTTATGGTTAATATTTTTAACATCAAAAAACCTGTTCACCCCCGGCGAACTGGTAAAAACATGTTAATTTTAAAAGTAGTTGAAAATATTGATTCGCTTGATTCTATTAGAACCTCTAGATGATTTGTCATTGAAGCGGTTGTCAGGCGCTCACTTGAGGTCCATCCACGGTCAACCTGACATGTGGTACATCTGACATTCTGACCTTTGTTTTATTAAGTTGAAAATGGTCTGGTAAATCAGTGTTTAGCTAGACTCATTACCTTCATGATAAGGCCACAGCAAAACTTTAATGAATGAGCAAAAACTCTACTAGTCTGACATCAAGTTTGACACCACTGAGTTGTCATGACCCGAAGAACTGTGCGAATGAGTTATAGACCAAGAAAGTTGAACAGACATTCATATGTTTGAGATTTCAGACTGGACAACATTTAAACCTTCAGGCAGTTGGCGGAAACCAACCAATTTGACAGATGAACACAAAGTGTCGGATACCATAGCGGTTAGCTCAATAGACGTATCGAAAAAACTACAAAAACATCACGTCCTGTTGCATTCTACGCCATTAGACTCCTACCATGTCCAATTCAAATCCAACTGATGAATTATAAGAAATGGCCCCTAAAGTTCAGAGTTGAGCACAAGAAGGTTACTTTCGCAAAAGCTTTCCGAATGGCACTTCAGCCTCCACCAAGCCACTGACCCACCGGATATGTCTGTGCTACTAAGTTAGTAGTTTAAGTGGGCGTTTGTATCTCTAAGAATGCAGGAAGAAACAGTCTGCTTCTCACAGTCACTATCTTCAAGCAGATAAGAGTGAACTGATAGTACTTCCGTCTTTCTTGCTTTCTGAATAGCTGATTTCCCGAAGGTAGCCTCACATGGTCCTTGGTTTCTCTGAGTAGAATAACATCAACCTATTGAAATCATTTGGTGCTAAATACTCAAAGAAAACACCCATAGAAGAAAAAACTAGGTATAGTTGTTTCACGGATCAACACACTACTCACCAGGTTGCTGAAATTCCATCGACAACCCTTCGCTGGTCCCACCCTTCTTGGGGTATACCAGGTAGGCCTACTCTCAAAGTTTCTGTCAAACTTATGTTCTACTCAAAACCCGAGTTGTACGCAAATAGCGGAATGCAGTCATTTGCAAATCACATGGATGTTAACAAAACGTTCAACTCAAATTCTTGGTTACGATATTCCTCAGGTGAATGTGTCTAAATAATCCGTAAGTCTAACAGGAACCCAGTAGATACTCCTGACCGACAAGCCAAAAACCCGGTAGCAGACTGTAGATGAGTTTTTAGAAATAATGTTTAGGGTCATGGTATGTCAAGAAAGTATACTGCAAATATCCTGCCAAGTGAAAAATGAGGCGGCTTTTGTGTTACCCCTTAGGGCGGAAAATATCAAAAGTGACTAATTCAGACAAGTTTCTGATCAAAACCCATGTAATTTGGAAAAGACTGCATATCACCGATTAGAAATAATTAACTTGGGAGACTGAAGCGTCCGGTGATACACATATACACCAGCTTTTTTGTCATTAAATGAATTTTTCTATGAAGTAGATATCTGTTAATGTTTGCTGAGAGAAAGTAAATGGGACTGCGTTAAACTGCATTCCAATAAGGAAGCGTTTTATTTGCTCACGATGATGGAATGCCCGATTGTTGTGACTGCCTGTGAGAACTGGGTGAAAGGCAAAAAAAAACAAAATCTTAGGAGTCTGTAATTAAAAAATATAGGGAACTCTATTATGCCAGGTGCAAGGGCCTTTGTAATTTCTGCCTGATAATAAATAGTACTTAAAACTTATGGAGGTCATCAGCGGCATTGAGACTGATATGCAGGATCATGAAAAAACGTTGATGTATTAAATATCTGACTAAGTGATCCCGTAAACCAAAATCCGGTGGGCGAACCTTGAAAATCAAATTTTTATCTTTGTTTGTCACCGGATTCTGCAAATTCTGAACCATCACTAAGCTTGGCTTTTTGTTTTCCCTTATATATATATATCCAAAGTGAAGGTGCGATTTCGTCATCCCGTCTGAAACTATGGTGAGAATATTTCGTCAGAATCCTCTTTGGTATTTCCAAAGAACATGGCCTGAGGCAGCTGCACTCAGTGATTCATGCGTTACTGCGGATAATTCATGAAAGGAAATGGCAGTTTATAGCCTCTCTCATTTACCTGATTCTTTGAACCAGTGCAACAGTGAAGCATGGGTTGTCAGTGTGCCTATTGTGCTGTTGACAATCACAGCTGCAAGCGAATGCATACGGTTTCTGCATCTGACGGATTGAGACTTGGAAGTAAATTGCATTTAAGCGCAACGACACTACTTATAAGGCCAATGAAAACTCCCGAACAGGCTTACAATGATTCACTCGTTTTGAGTCTTACCTCTTTCCTGAAAACCAAATATCGTGCATGCTGTGGTAAAAATCTCATTTGCAAATCACACTGATATTAACGGGAGACTTAAATTTGTCCCGGGTGAATTACTCGCTCATGATAATCCCCACCTGATTGTGTTGTCTGTAGGTAGCTCCATACTTCAGTCAGAAGGATATTAAAGATTTTGAAGTATACTTCAATAGTGCTTACAGGATCAGTGGAAACTCTGAGCGGTCCACAATGTGTTTTTCTCCTTGGATTTCATCAGGTGGATTTGCTCCCCAACTTTTCATCAATATCTTGAAGTAATTGTGCACCAAATTTTATGTATGTTGTGATACGCAATCGCTTGAGTAATCTTAATCAGGGACTCAACAGACAGGGAGGATTGTTTCGCTTGTTCAGTTGAAGTGTTACAAGCAACAGATTTGATAGAATATTCACTCAATCTACCACTAAAACCAACGTAAATTAATCTGCTAATGAGTTTTATCTGCACCTGCATCAACTACAGAATACGAATGACAAATTTAGTGGAACAGGACTACCTGAAAAATTCTAAAAAGGGCTAAAAAGATGGTGGCCTGTTCAGGATTTTTTGAGCTCACAAGTAGTATAATACCGAGGAAATCACCTCGGTTCCTTGAATTTCGTCCTAACCACAGCATGAGGTAGACTTGCATAACACGTTTGGTTGAAAAGCGTCACAAACAAGAAAGTTAGCTTAAATTTATTTGAGACTACCAGTGACACGAACCTAACATACGAACAAGTGTTTATCTGCGAAATGAGTTCACCTGAAGGGATGTCACTTAAGACGTTATTGGTCGATGAAAACTGCCCCCAGAATCCACCTTAATTGTGAACGGCGAGTTATAGTGTAGTGAATTTGAAACCAATAACATTCTAGGACAATAGATCAGTTCATATTCAAATGGCAGTAGAGTAATCGATACTACCTAAACAACCTCAATCCATTCGAACGCAGGTAACGGTTGAAGAATGTAACACAACAACGTGCATTGCCCAGCTGCCAGACACAATGCATGGCACAAAAGCGCAGATCAATAAAATAGCTCAATAAAATACTATCAGAAAAATTTTAAAATGTGAGCGGTAATCGAATTAAATGTACTGGCCCTTGTATTCCTATTGCATGCAAACGTTCGTGCGGAAGAATAAAAAAACTAAATTATGCGTAGTTTTCTCACCGCCGTTAAAGTCAACCATTATTCTTACACATCTCTACACCCTTCTTCCACAAGTGGGCCGTTTGAAGTTAAACTGAACACACCAAAGCCCGGATATTTGATGTCAGTGAATTAAAGAGCCCGACTTGTAGAAGTAGCACCATGAATGCCATAGAGGTGCATAAGGTCGTCACGGCCAAAAAATTCAGAGTTCTTTTATGTTTTTTTATCGTGTTTTTTATCGTGACCGAAGTTCAACTGAGTTATATGCCCTCGAGACTTGTCAATCGATGTCATGCTCACAACTGGTATGAATGGCGTGCGGTTCATCTTTTCGGAGTTAGAACAAAGTATAATTCTGGTGCGCAAAGATGCTTTAGGATATCAGAAAGATTGTAATGAAATTAGGCCAACAAATACAGCTTGCAAATTTCGAACCCATTTATTTCTGTTTTGCTTGAGAAACCCGGAATGAATAATCAGGAGGACATTTAGAAAAGTGCAAGAACTTTAGTGAGTTACATTTTAACCGTCTTATTAGAGTTGAGGAGCCTTGTGTTTCTGCCAGGCATGTATTTTGGACATTTTAATCTGTCTTGCGTTTAAAAGGTAAATGAATTGACTATATTTCTGTCAGATGTCTTCCAGAAAATCTTAACAACTAATGTGCGGCTACTACTCCGTTAATCCCCCAGAAATGGGGCAGATGAACGTCGTCAGTAGTCCGTTGTAATAATCTGTATTAATCTGAAGGCTGGTGGATCTCTTCTGTCCTCCGATGTTCGGATTCTCCTTTAGCACATGTCCTGCTAGGTCCGAAGCTGATGACTTGATTCTATCTTCATATGTCCATCTTTTTTCATGTCATGCGCATTCGGACTTGTCAATTCTTGGTTGAAAAACCCTTCTCAACTTGATAAGTAGGACCCTCAAATTTGACTAAAACTGCCCTGGACTACAGAATTATTATTATATGGTTAGTTTTGACGGTTTCTCATGCAATGGCTTTCTTTCACAGTTTGGTTTCAGTCTCTCTTCAATAAACGTGAAATGGCTCTTCTAATTAACAAATTAGTTAGACTGCCAAGAATAGGAAGCTGAGCCATCTATCGATGCTTTGACTAAGCACCGGCAACCATCTCACGTTTGTTGTCATGTGCAGTCTATTGTTCACGAAAAATAACGATTTGGCAGGTTGATTGATACAGAAGACGTCCAGCTGATAGCAGTATCAACGTTCTCATCAATATAATCTTTGGGTTTGACGTTGTTAGAATTCTCGTTCGTTTTGGTACGGAAGTCACGTTGCGCGATCCGTCTAGCGGACAGTCGAGTGTTCTCTGCTCAGTTCTTATCATTGATCGGTGTTTTCACTGAACCTTGGGTTCACATAATTAATTCACTCATGATCGGAGTTTTCAATCAATTTACGGATATTGTGTAATGTTGCAAATGATGGACAATGTTAGTGTTTTTGTATGGTTTCGTTCAATCGTTTTCCAGGTAAAGTTTCAATCATATTCCGGATGAATGAAGCGCATCGTTATTTTGAAACGAGTGAAATCAATCAATATTAGGTCTGTTCAGGAGGTCTAACGATTCACTTTATCGATTCAATTCACTGACCAGTTTTGGGGCAACACCTCATGAAATGATCCGAAGGCTAGTACACTTCCTTTTGAAAAGAGGGATTTGGCTGAATTCTGACTAGTCTAAACTGACCTGTCCCGAACAATCACCCTTTCCCTCTATCCGAAGAGATTAGCTGCAATACTCGGGGTTTTTATTCATTTTGCATTTTTTGATATTATTGATTCAGTAGGCCTCATTATTTCGTAGGGGGACCCTTCATTCAAAATCCAGTCAGCCACGATACTTGTAGGCAGGGTATCTGGAATAGGTGAACCTGATGTTGCGATTCCACTCTGCTTGGAATAAGCATTTAACAGAAGGCATCCATGTGTCTGAATTGGATTTTTAGAGGATGTTCGTACACCGTAATGAGTAAAACTATCTGATTGCTATTCCAACAGGAAAATCAGCCGAGGAAGCGGCACATAAAGGATTGAATCCAGAAGACTGTCGCTCAGATTATATGGAAGATTTCCAGTGCAATGAAACTCGGTGAAAAAAAACACCAGTTGCTTCCACTTTAGAATTAAAAGTAGTTGGCATTTCGAGGTGAGCAAAGTTTCTTCAGGATGTTGAAATCTAGTGCGCCCTGCAAGCATTAGTCGCCACTGATATTATGAACTGTGAGGCCTAGATACAGACAGGTGAGCTACAAGAAAACACCAGTGCCGGCAGTGAATGCGCATCATTCCTACATGTATCGGACACTGGGATCGTTAAACTGGCTTACAGTAAAGTGTTTTTTAATGTTTTTTATCCGAACCTGAAAGTCTTGATGTTTCGCAGTTGAGTGTCAACATTCCCCAACCTTCCTTATCGAACTCCGAAAACCATCAACCGATGAGGCACACTAACTGAAATGAAAAAAACAAATATGGGATCGCGAGAGACCCTACTCACTCTATCTTTTCTGACGCTCTTCTTTATCTGAATGTGCTGCACAAGTGTGCTTCACGTTTCACTTGGTACGATGCTCCAGTATCGCAATCAATTATATACACGTAACAAAAACCCATAAGGTTGCTGAAAACTATTCTACAACCCACGACCGGTTTGTCCTTCTTGGAGCTCCTCAGGTAGGCGTAGTCGCCGAGTTCCTCCCAGTCTTACGCTCTACTCGGGGACTGTGTCCGCCTGATGAGCCCCAAGAAGGGCATAATTGGTCGTGGGCTGTCAAATAGTTTTCACCAACCCTATAAGTAATGTGTTGCCTCTATATAAAGTATGGGATTGGTCTTATGGATTAACCACATCCCGGTCCTGTAGAAACCCTATTTTCAGTTCCTTAGACTTGCTACCGTTTTGTTGCTTCGCAAATGTTCCGATGAGGTATTCCTAAATGGCAACAATGCGCTTTGAAGACATCGACCAAACCCAGCTACAAATGAGCAAACAGTAAACTCGCCCGGACTACGAATAGTTGGACACATTCTCCTCATCGGGTTAAACATTTATAAAAGAGGATGTCTTATGAAATTTCATACAAGCTATCGCAAAACCCCGCTGGCTTTTCAACATGCCGACTTAACCTAGACTGGATCTCCGTCCTCCACCTAAAAGCCTATAGTTCTATCCTAACTCTAATGCTGTGTCCGATTACCAAACAATAAAGACTTCAGGTTGCTAAGTGATTAATTATGAAATCCGTGATGAACCCTAAAAATTACATTGACCTTCAGGGGAGACGACCGAGAGCAGACTGTGGGCCGGTTCTCTATGACATATCACAATATCGTATCGTACAAGAAGCAAGATCCATGTGGCCAGGTTGTACATGGCATGCCTTTAGGTTAGACTCTAAATTTTGACTTTCTGGTGGTAGTTTGTACTTTTGTTCACTCGTTATTTATCTGACGCATAGTGCTGCTGATAATACGTTTCAACTGGCACCATTCCGTACAAACCATCCCCCTCTATTGTTATTCACCTTCCTAATGAGAACTTAATGCTTTAGATCAAATGAATTCGCGCAACAGAATGGCTCTTAGGTCGTCTTCCAAAGGGCGTGGGAAGCAGCAAGAGCGATTGATATTTGAGTACCCCAGCCCCTCCACCCCCCACCCAGAAAGAGAAAAATGAACGTCAAAGATTTGGTCGGATGATCAAGTCCTCAAAAGAAAAGAGTTGCTTTCACAGTCTCTATCATTTAGTGAACTCAAGTCCACATCACTCTCATCTGAACGATCCTCCTCCTGCTGTTCCGGTGCAATTGTTCTGGTGAGCCCGCACCAAGAGAGATCTGACCTGCAGGACAAGCGTGCTACCCTACTCCACCAACGAATGCTGGACACGTTTGAACAGACCTGAACAAGCGAACCTGTTCAGGCTTGAGCGACATGACTGGTTTGCTTGGTGACTCGAACGACGACTGTCTTGGTTGCGTCGATCGATTGAACAACCTGTCAGGACTTCTCGCACACGTAGCGCCATAGACACCTGAAACCTGCTGGACAATTTTTGATTAGTTGTAGGCGGTTGTGGGATTTGTGGAATTCGTGCTCACATCATTCTCGTTTGAAAAATCCTTCTTCTATCCTGGCGCAATTATTCTGGTGCGTCCACACCAAAGGGGGTAGAACTGGATTTGAGTTTCGCCACTGGAGGACGATTATTCAAACGAGAGTGATGTGAGCACTAATTCCGCAACCACCTAAAACTTTTGTTCAGCAAGTTCCAAACAGTCCGTGGCGTCACCTGACTGGGAAGTCCTGACAGGCGGGTCAACCAGGATGGTTACTGGATAGCGTTCGAGACCTTAGGCAACCCAGTCACACCGCTCAATTGCGACATGTACGTCTTTTCTGACATGTTAATTCAAGTGCGTTCAGCGTGTGCTGGTGCAGCGATGGTAACACGCTCGTCTCGCATATCACATATCTGGAGTTCAAATCCTGGCAAGGCCAAAGATGTGTACCCCAAATGAGCTTCAATAAAAGCGAAATTCGAGTCCAGAGCTTCCGCCTTTGATGTGGACTCACCAGAACAATTGGATCAGGGCGGGATGATGAGGACTCTCCAACTGAGAGTGATGTGAACGTGAATTTTACAAATCTCACAACCACCTACAATGTATTGAACTGATTCAATATTTTTGGTTGTATTTTCCTGAAGGAACGCTGGTGAAAAGGAATGACTGCAAGCCCTTTTGTGTAATGGTGTGAAATCCGAATCTGAACGTATTGTTTCTGGGCCCAAAGACAGCCTACGAATGGAAGTGGTTGCCACCTACTGACCCTGATAATTTTCAAATGACCTTGAAGATAAACGTGTCCAGTTAGCCTGCCGGGTGAACCGAACAAGTGTTGTTGCCGCTCCGCAGAATATCCTTTTCAGCAAAAGTGAAACATGTTCACGTGTATGTCTGTTCCTCGTCTGGCTCCCACCAGCAAGCAAGTTGAAAATCGTTCGTCTGAAGAATCAGTCAACCTTGTAACTGCTGTCCGTTGTCTGGTTGTAGAAAACGTGTATCTGATCATTTTGGAGAGCTATTGGGTGAGCAACTTGCTACGTGTGTGAATATTCACACAGGCGGTTTACGTCGAATAGCTGAATCGATCACTGAATTCGTGCTCTAAGCACGAGTGCCTTCACCGATTGTTTGTCCATCCAGATCGTTGAATAAATTCGCCAGCCACACGTGTGCTTCGTTGTACTTCAGCTTCAAGGATTTTTAGATCCAACAGAATTGAACTACATTATACGTAGTCACATGGGGTGAAGTAAAACCTAAAACTGTTCGATAATTTGCCTCGAGAGTGTGCACCTGTCCACGTAGGAAAAGATCTTACAATCCAGTGAATTGAACTTTCAGATGATTATTCGACCCTACTACCTCACCTGTCGTGTGCGATAAAAGTCACACTGATTTGTACAATTTTTATCCACGGGTGAACTAATCGATGACATGTAGGTCACTCTGGTCTAGTCACTATCTTGTGATCACATTGTCTAACCATAGTAGGACTTCAGTGTTTGTTCATTAAAGTCGACATCACTAGGGTTGGTTTTTAAAACAGTTGGATTAGAAACTTATCGAGTTGGTAGTGTGGACAGAAACGGGGATTCTTCTCAGAACAAGAACACTTTTGTTGAAAAAGTGTAGGATTTCTGGGGTGATTGTGAATCGGGCTCGACAAGCCACTGTGCCACCGATTATGGAAAGAACGAACAGATAGACAGCACCAAAAAAGAGCCAGACACACTCGGAAATCTGCAACAATAAAAATTCATCTTACTGACAATGATGAAAGGCTATGTCGGACCACTCCAGTTCAGATAAACTGCTAATACATGAAGTGATCACTCTGCTCTCCACCATTTCAAAACTGGTCAGTCAAGACGAAGTCATCATCAGGAAACTGTGCATGAGCTAACCGGTCAATAAGCGTGGAAAATAAAAGACCATGATACCAACGTTGCACACAGTTCTACAGACCACTGAAGATTAATGAAGAGGGAATTCCATTCCGACCGAACGTTTCGCTGCTAATTACTGACTGAATAACGGTAGAGTTCACCACATCAAGTGGTGTCAGGCAGGGCTGTCCCCTTTCACCTTTCCTCTTCAACTTCGTCATTGATACGATCATGGAAGACTCACTATCGGCCTCTAATGCCTGTGGGGTCGAAGTGCGCCCGGGGCGTCCGCCCACAGATATCGAGTACGCAGACGACATAGCTCTTCTCAGATCTGACCCTGTGGTAATGCAAACAATATTAAATCATCTAATTTATTCTGCCTCACGGTTTGGCATGCGCTTCACACCGGCAAAGTGCAAAGTGCTAATGCAAGACTGGGTGGGCTCGGAACCTAACCTCATGCTTGCGGATAAGCCGATTGAGATAGTGGACAAATTTGTTTACCTGGGCATCTGTATCAGTCCCGGGGGTCTCGCAAAAGGTGATATTTCCATCCGGATCGGGAAGACCAGAGCAGCTTTTGTGAGCCTGCGTCACTTGTGGCGTAGGCGCGACATCAGTTTGTCCGCCAAGGGTCGAGTTTACAATGTTGCGGTGCGCTCCATATTGCTGTACGGATCGGAAACCTAGCCGGTGCGCGCCGAGGACGTCAAAAGACTTTCAAAGTTTGACCATCGATGTCTTCGGAGCGTTGCCCGAGTCTGGTGGGAACACCAGGTCAGCAATGCTGAAGTACGTCGAACAGTATTCGGATGAAATAACTCACCCACCATAGATGAACTGATCACACTGTACAGGTTGCGCTGGCTTGGCCACGTGCTTCGAATGCCAGTCGACCGACTTCCCCGAAGGTTTCTTTTTGCACAACCAAGTGAAGGGTGGAAACGAGCCAGAGGCGGTCAAACGATGACTTGGCAGCGAAGTATAAAAGCCATTACCAGCAAGCTCAGCTGCGCTGGTCACTGCCGTCTTCCCGGATGGGGACCCCGAGACGGGCCACATCAATCAGACATTGTCAGACATGGCCCAGTCGCGTCCTCAATTGCACTGGTGCATCCAAGCTATTGCCTTTATTGCATAGCTCCCTTCCCAATCCCCCCACTTAAAAGTCCACTGAGAGATATGTATTTACGCACGAATTTATCAGCCCCCGCCTTCAATGCGCAGCTACCTACCCCACCCAACAGCGCACTGAAGATGTCTCCTCGAATGGTGACGAAACGTCTGCAAATCAATTGCCAAGCTCGGCGAACAGATCAACAGCCACCTGATCAATTACCAACCTACCCCACCTCCCCAAATCATTGGTGAACGAAAATGTGGCAGCTAAGACAACTGTATGA
>SJOL01011097.1:23390-52979 GCA_004794785.1 Opisthorchis felineus | reverse complement strand
TGAGGATGTCGGCGCCATGTGACGAGCAGATGCTGCACGCAAAACCGATGCAAGACGAATGGAGTCATCAGTCCTAAGTGCTGGGCCGAAAAACAAAACACGCACATACTTGGCTCAATAAGCAATTGTACGATAACAAAAATTTGGAACCTAACTGGGAAAGTACAACGGACTACCGGTTTTACTCACTGGTATTCAGGACCACGAACTGGATTCCCTAATCGTGCGCGTACTGGAAGAAATCGCAAAACAACTAATGAACTGTCGTGGCCACGACCCAATAAACCACGAGAACATCTCTTTTGATTCAAAATGAGCAACTGAAGATTCACCGAATTATAGTAAAAATGGGCAACTATAGTGCACTCACCCATATGCAGTAAGTTGAAAAAACGGGTGGTCAAGAATCTGTGTTAAAACAAACAGCTTGCGGACAGAAGCCAGCGCACCAACAAGATGAAGCAAGCAAACAGATAGTTCAGCGTGCGCTGGTGGAGTAGTGGTAACACGCTCGTCTCGCATGTCAGATGTTTAGAGTTCGAACCCTGCACTGCCAAGACTATGCACTGCTGATGAGCTCTATTAATTGGGAAACTCCAGTCCAGTGCTTCCCCACTGTGGTGTGCGCTCACGACAGGAGAAGGTGGAGGACCGTTCAAACAGAACTGATGTGAACGTGAACTCTGAAAACCCACTAAGAACAAACATTCCATTTGTCATCAGGATCATGCCCCAAAAGGAATACTGGAAGGAGAACACCAACAACTGTAGAAGAAACAAGGAAAGCAGAAAATTTGTCGTGTACAACAGACTGGGGGGAATTCTTATGTAGACAACAGAACATGACAAAGCCATCAGAATACACGCTAAACGGTAGACCGTTCTAATTTCTGTCCGTAAAGATCTAGAAGGACCCAACTTTATTGTCTAAAACCTGAAAATCTTGACACACGGAACCACGAGTAAACATAAGTAATGATACTTCGCAACCTGCTCAACCGATTCACATAGAATAACTGTCCCCAACAGTGCATCACCACAGACGAAGAGCCTCTAAATAGGGGGAAACACTGAGCCAAAACAGGATTAGCTCTAAAGGCAAGCAAACGTAATTCAGTATAGAGGAATTGGATGGGCCCAATTTCAAGAGCAAACTGCCACCAGCCAATCAAGAGACCGCTCATCCAGCAGTACAAAATAAATCCTCATAATAATTACAAATGACAAACCAACCACCTACAGCGCACTGAGATTGTTGTCTTCAGACAATAGCTGAAAAAATTGCCTTAAAACGTTCGCAGCCAAAATGTCCCACCTAGAAAGGAAATCATTAGCCTGGTTTAGTTTAGTTCGGCGTACGTCATAAGCTGTAACTACCCTATCACTTCTTTGTGGCTCTTCAAGCTTTCCAATCAGAGTCACTTGCAGTTGACGACAGCTGGATGTTGGAGGGTATCCTGTTACAATGATGGTACTGCTGCGTATAAAGGTAGAATTGAGCGAGTATGATCAGAATTAACGTATATGATGTGCTGGTTTTTCAGGCATGCAACCACACTTTCTCGCAGTGAGTGAATGACATGTTTGCACTGGACTTGAAGCACACATTTCGACTATCCTTCCCCCATTCTTCTCAACGTAAGGGATTGAATGTATGGTAAGCCACATATTACTGAGCGTTTTGAATAAAAAAGTTACCAAACTGTGTTCCTCATGTCTACCTCCTTTTGGCATAGACATGTCTCCTCAAACAGTGTGCTAGAAGGATGATGTTCGAACCAATTCTGACCTTCGGGTCAAACTGAGCTGGCCCCATTGAAAACAGATTTCAAGTTGTTTTGTATCCACCAGGCCTTAGGCCCAGTTCTAACCAACAAGGTGGTGACCGCCTGAGACAACTGATATTTTCCTCAATAAACGAGGATTCTTGATCCTTGTGCGCAAGATCACCAAGTGGTCAGGTACTGATGTCGCTTTACATATATGCCTGAAAAATATGTTTCTTTTTTGTACTATCGTCAGCCGGTTAATAAACAGAATGGCAAGCAGCATTTGCCTACACATAGGACATCTTTCTGCATTGCATCTGTCAAGGCAACAAAATTCTTTTTTGGATGCTCCCACCAAAATTGTTTCCATTGTCTCTCGAAGAGGATAATGTTTTTAAATGTTCCTGGATTGACTCAGAAGCTACGTGGATAGGGTTCGACAAAACAGAACTCCAGCCCAATAAAAACTCTTAAACACACAAGACAAGCATAACTGTTCATACTATATGGCCCACCAAAAAAACATTTCATCTGAAAAGAGTTGTACTAACACAGTTTGACCTAGAAAAGGAAGGGATTCATTCACATTAACCTGTTAAACTTGAGCTGTGTTCAAAAACTGTCAAGGCCTTGTTGAAAAATTGAGACTGGATTAACGCTTGCGAGACGTTTTTCTAAACCGGTGCGGTCATTTAGAATGGGGTCATCAATAAACTGTTGACCTGACCTGCAACCTCAGTTGTCTGCTTTCTTTCAAGTTTCCAAAGAGAGAGAACTGATGTTGTCAAGGCAGCATGATTCCGCAGTACCAACAATCATTCAGTGAACTACAGAGCAGTCTTGAACGGTGTCAAATGTAAACCATTCTTGGAACCACTGAATTTATGTGTCGCTTCGTCTGTACCGATTATTAAGCAACAATATTTATCATTGATGCTTTTCTGCCAGTATTGATGACAACAATGACTGTTATTCTGCCAGAGCTAACGTTCTTTCTCAACAGAAGCAACGGAAATGTCAGGCAAGGTCTCCTAGTAATTGCTCTTTAACCCGTTCGTTATTAAGTCATTGTGTACGGTGAAATTCGCTGTTAGGACACTAATTAGCCATTAAGTTTTGTGACACTTGAGAATCGCTGGTTCAACGTGAAGTTCATGATTTTCAGTTCTTCCTGACATCATTCTTCTGGCAGTACGTATAGAATTCGCCGGCTCATGCGCATTTACAACCCGGCCCCGTTTCAACCAGTGTGTAATTTGAACAGTGTGCAGGAGTCCAGTGGTCAGCTTACTCTCTAGAATAACCCTTGTTGACAGCGAAATTCTCATTTGTTATCCGGCATTCGATGGGTGGAACTTCGAAGAAAAATAGTGACATTTGTGTAAAGATCATAATGAGTCACAAAACAATTTACCTAAGAATCTTAGGATCTTAGGATATAAGTAAGAATATGAGATAATTGTGTCCACTGTTTTCACCTGTCATTAACGCCCCTCAAAGGGACACCCTAGGAGAGGTCACCTCTCCACAAGGGTCCACATCAAGACTTCCAAAGCACCTTTCTGGAGAATCCTCTATCTCTAAAGAGGCCAAAACTAACTCCATAGAAAGCCTACTTTTGTGTGTGTTTATCTGCATGGGAAGCCATCAAGTCAGCAAAGAACCAAGCCAACTGCGTCTCTGTGCTATCAACTAAGCTATAAGGCTGACACAGCCCCCATCTATAAGAGCACGCCAATGAATACAGACAAATGTTCTGTTATCGAACAATCGTCATAAGTTCACATAATGTGGGACAATATTTGAAACGCTTATGCTGTAGCTTCAGTGGTACTTTGATTAGAAGAACAGTTTTCTCTATTCCCCTCAGTGATATGTCGGTTAACAGCGTTCATTAGACCGCACCTTCGTACATTGTGTAGCAAGCAAGTCCGCCCAACTTACGTAATAGGACAGCCGTTTCCAGTTTCACCATGATTCCCCGACTGTGCGACGTAGCTAACCTATACGGGCCGCAGCTACGAATTCGTCCAATCATCCAACTGAAACTTTCTTCGCATCATCCTGAAGTACAATGTCTAGCGCATAAATTCCTGATGTGGGTTATGAAGATGCTTCTTCAAACAAGATTGCTACAAGTTTTTTTTGCTACCACACCTGACATGAAGCCGTATGTGGCGCTTCGGAGACAACTGTATAGTTCAGTTCTTTTGGACTTGGCGTGCTATAACCCTATTTCCCATTAACATTTCTCAAGGTAACTCATGATGACGTGCAGCGAGATGGACTCTGAACTAAGCTCGTACGAACATCAAAGAAGAACTATACTTTAGTTCCCTGGACACTGAGACATAAAGTAATAACTAGATAATTAACCGTTGGTACTACAAACCAAACCGGGTTGTGGGAATGAAGTGGTAGAAGTAGGACCGATTGAATATTCTGGTTGAAACCATCGCCCATGAGTAAGGTAGACAACGCCAAAACCATTTATAGATCTTTGAAGAATTTAGTTTTGTTCATATACGGTAGGTTGATCCAGGCTTCATCCGACTTCCAGAACGTGTCTTAATACTACCGGAGTGGACGAGCGGATAAAATCGTGGAATGTCACTTTGATGATCCGGGTTCGAGCCCCACATAAGCGACTTCAAACTGCCTTCTGACCTGATTAACTGTTAATATTTTTTCCAAAAATAAAGAAATGAATCAGCCCCGGTGCTACTGTGAAAGATGTTAATTCAAGTGAGGTTATATACTATACAGTACTATAATATTTTTTTATACAAAATGACACTGATGAAAATACTAACTCTAATATGTTGATATTATCTGTACAGCGAGGCTCTATTCACCAACCTGCGCAATTTTCTGTCTTATCAACGCTCTCCCGTAATTGGAAAAACTAGCAAGCCTTACTCTGGACGCTGCTGTGGATAAACACCAAGTACCCCATTACTCTTATATGGGCACATCAGCCTAAAGCATCAGAATTGAGGCTAAGTTAGATGGCCGACCTTGAAAGCCGATTTAAAAACAATAAGGTTCCTGAAACAACATACTCTGTAATAGATCCACCTCCGACACGATCGAATGGCGAGAGATGAGCTGACCTCTGCTTCCTTGGAACTAAGTGGTTTGACGAGACTCAAAGCTCCGCCGAAATCTCGCTGACACTTTCAACCTGTTTGGGGTATCACCGAATAAGCGCGATGTCCAAATTACAGTCAAGTGTAACACTTGTGATTTTTCTGAGTTATGTCCATCTCTGGTCGGACAAAATTCCGAAGTCGTACTGGAGAGAAACTGCTTTGGCCACATTGGTGCTTGTTACCTCATTGGTTACCATCTACTTTTCCTTACGTAACTAAGTGTTGCAATTTATCACTTATAGTTTGAAAAACTTATCTTGGACTTCCGATGAACGGTTGATAGCATTTTTACTCTACCATCAGGAAGCCAAGTAAACTTCGAATTGCATAAGAGTTGTACTTCAAAGTCACTGACTGGAGTGCCAGAAACCTGAGATGAAAATATGGTCATTTAGGGGAGCGGGTTGTTACAAGGTAGTTCGTTGAGAGGTAGATATATTTCCTCCATTGATACACGGGGAGCCAGCCTCGCTGTTATTATTTGTGATGCCGTCGCAAAAGCTAAACAACGAAAACAAAAACCAGTCTATCGATTGATCCGTGCACTCTGTTAAAGGTATGATCGACGTTTACAGGCAAGATCCTTCTGATTCATTTATTGCATTTCAAGTTTCATATGCAGGATGCCTCGTCGATTTTTAAGAGTATGACAGTTTGGCCGTTTTACAGTGGTATTAGTTTTAGCCACATTCACCTGCATGTAGTTATCCTTTCACGAGTCCCACCAGGCATTCTGATGAGCAGGGTGACATGTTTAATTCACATAACGCGGGTTTGTTTATTTATATCCCCAGACTGAATGTTTGTGTTCAAGTAACACTCCTCAATATCGCGATCGTCATCATCGTCTTCACCACCATCATCTTCTGTCTGTTCAATAGTTTTGCCCTGGTTCTACCTGCCACAGCTTTCTCCACCGATTGTGTTGAAAATATTTTCGTGGCCAACCGCTCAAAGCGAAATGTGGACTGTTCCGCTTAGCTCCGCGGAGAAAACCACACGTTTTGTTGGTAGTGAAAATAACATTCATTAATCTCAGGGAACTTGGGATAAAGCATGCAGAACTCCTACACTTGACTAATTTTGGAATAGTGGAACCACCGGAGAATTGCCTATCCCTCTATCTATCTACCTCTCCGTCTCTATCTCTATTCATTTATCTATTTATCTATCTGCCTATCTCGCTCTCTCTATCTATCTATCTATCCATCTATCTATCTATCCATCTATCTATCTATCCATCTATCTATCTATCTATCTATCTATCTATCTATCTATCTATCTCTGCCTGTCTTTCTCACTGGCCGCTTGACTGACTTCTGCCTTCGTTCCCCTAAGTCATGACAGATTCTTCAGCCTCAAGTTGCGACCTGATTAATTGATTCTAAGTTTCTCTCCGTGTTATGTTCATGTCCTACATTTCGGATTTTACGGGTTTTTAATCACTGCTGAGGTCAGAAAGCAGATGGGGGATAGCCCAAACCACATTTGAGTTCACGCTTATCTCTTAAACGTGCAAGTACCGGTACAGTTTGCATGGGACGCTTTCACTCTAACTGAGGTTCCAGCTAGTTTGGAAAACCATGGTATTGGAACTGCGAACTCTAATTCACCTAGGACTGCTTGGATGCTCCAACAGCCTCTGGACGAATGCTAAAGATTTGACGGGTTTACTTCCAAAACACGGTTGACCAAAAATTAGGGCTTGCTTTGGAGCAGCAATCAGTAACTCTTGTCAAAAGCCACCTTATATGTCATGAATACTAGGAGATATTGCAAAGTAATGAGAAGTCTAGGAATATCGAGCAGAGTTTTTTTCCGCAATTACTCGTCATTTTTTACACTTCATATTTGTTTGAAACTAGAAAAGGTCATATGTTCATTAGTGCACAAGTCATGAGTAGTAGTTTCAAAGCATCACAAAACATGTTAGTCCAAGTATTAGTGGGAAAGTGGCAAACTTCTAGCCAACATGGATTCAAAGCTTGCACAATTTCTTCTGAATACAACAGCTAGGATTGCAGGGCCGAATTCATATGGCCTCAGTCGTCAGTATTGGCAGTAGATGTATCCCGGTATTTGGACATTTTTAGACAAGCAGAAAGACGCTACCGTTGTATGGTGTGATCGATTTCCGCCAAGTGTAGCGCAGTGTTTCTTCAGTTAGGCTTCTTCGTTCCTCCACAGACCCATACTGGCTTAAGTTCCCGAACAAATGCGTCGACGCGGAACCAACGCACCATATTTCACACTAGTACACCAGTTTGAAATTTGGTAACTTGCCTTCCAGCTAGGAATCGACTGGAGGGATGAAACTGAGATTAAAGCAAAAATTACAGTTGAATCAATAGAATTTTCAGGTCTTTTTGTCATTACTCCTATGCCGATATATTTCATAGCTTAATCATACTGAGATTGAGATATTCACTAGTGTAATTCCAAAAACACGATCTTTACTTGTTGACACGGATCCTTGTAAGTTTGTGGAGATTTGCTTCACTTTAAACAGTTTGAGACATTTCCAAGACACTCGGGAGAGTTAGTTTTCCGTTCTGCCATAATGGGGGAGAATCATCGCAATGCGTCTACCGAAACCCTGTGATCCACTATCTCTAATCATTGAAATGGCATCCAGGAAATTCGACTGACAGTTTTCTTCGAGCTCCACAGTAACTCCATACGATCTTGAACAGAGTTAAAATTTCAAAGAACGCAAGCTATGTCAACATTCTTTGGTGAAATAACAATACTGTCTTCCGTGCATCGAACATTACTTGGCTCAGCTTCAGGAATATGTCCACCAATAGAGGGCTCACCGGGCCCCATCACCACTCCGTCTTTTTGTCTCTCAGTTTGATTATCGAAGCCAAACTAGGCGTTCAAAGTGCGAAGCGACAATATATCTGCAAGGAATGTGACAGGAATGTCAACGGCTTTGCCGTTGCTCTTGCAAGTACCTACGCCAGCGATAACGGTTATCCGTTGTCTATCAAAATGGGCGGTATCTCTTAGGACGTGAACAGCATTTTTTCTGATGGGCTGTAACATGAGTCACCAGGCCAATGTAGGAGAACTGGAGAGAGACAGATGAAGCGAGAAAAAGAACTGGACATATCAGGAATGAATCTGAGTGGCAGTCCTAACTTATGTGCCTTTCAAGTGTAGTTCTTGTAGGAGACTACGCTCGAAAGTGTTGCTGTCAGCAACATCTACAGTGTAGCTCTCTAACGACTGATTTATCCACCAGGTGTATTTGTCCTTCTTGTTCACCATCTAAAACTTGGAACAATCTGAGAGAATCATATCCATTTTGTCTTTATAGTCCGCTATTTAGTAAAACAAGGCCCATCGCCCGTGTAAGCTTTGACTAATAATATGCTGTTCTTCCCATGCATTCGTTTCATCCGCTAACATCGACTGGAATCTTGGCCTACATTTGAAGTACTTGTGGTACGAAGCGAACAAAGTCATCCTTGCTTGTTCCAAATTTAGTTTTGAGGACGGCGCAAGTTCAGATATTGGCAATGTTTTGGAATATAGGTAGCTCGGGTAGCTAGTGTAATATGTTTCAAAACCAGGCTTCAACCTTAAATTGATTGGCTGACAAAACGTAAAGTCTGGAAACAGCGCCTCCGAAGAAGTATTTTTAGTGCTGACGGAAGCCTATTAAAAGCTTCGCGTTGAGATAAAGAGTTTTTTTGCCGCTGACGCACTGTTCGGGTAACGGGAACTTCTTGATACACTGATACAGAAAGCGAAACTTTATTCCGCTTAGCGCTTAATGTTAAGACTTTCTGGAGATCAACCAGCATGCATGGATCTTTGGACCATCCTAGGTTCAGTCAAGGGACACTGCGAAAAACTGAAGTCCTTGTCAGACAGTCAAATCATTTACGGCGTCATTTTGCAGAGTCCCGCATACTGGTGCCTATCTTACATATCCTCTGGTTAGAGGCCACTCTAGGATGATCAAATGCGCTTTCGTTCTTTGGTAGTTTTCCTGTACAACTGTGGAATCTCTCAAGCAACGGCTACCAAACTCCCGAAGCACCTCAACTGCTTGATCGGCCTCATTCCACTCTCCACAGGGAGTATGAAATCAAACAGGATTCAGGTGACTCATAATCGACTCTTCCTTGCCGTCTCATGTTTCGTTGAGAAATATCGCCATTCACGGTGGGTTATTTCCAAATCAAACACTGATGCCATGCGAACAACTCACACGAGTTTTCAGCCAGTGTTACTTAGGACTTTGTCCCAGGAAGCATCACAGAAATGCCTTCTGGAAAATGGAAATCTATCCCATGCTCAATATGCATTAGCTCTAAAACATTTTTGCCTGCCTAGTAGCCAACCAAATATTTCTTCTAAACCTGTTCTCAGAATAAGATTCTCTTTCTACTCGATATTCTCGTATTACTGAGAGAGGTAAGACTGATTTTTTCTACTCCTATAGGAGTCTGGTTCTGTTTTCGGCCGAACCTCTGGTGAGGCAGTGCTGCTACGCTACGAAGAAGTTCGCATGCTCCCGGACGTTGCTTCTTACCAAAAGTTGAGTGTTTAGGGAAATGCACGTATTTATATCGGTTGTGAGAAGATTTTGCGTACGCAACGGACAACTGTTGTGAGTGGTCTCTAGTGATTTCAAGAATCGTCGGAAAAGTGCTAACTCACAACTTTTTGCATGCGAATTTGCGCACCGTATCATTTGACTGCATGTGGCTAGTCATAAAGGTCCGTTGCCTAGAAGCAAAAGAGCGGAAATCACAATAAGGGTAGAGCAATGTGTAATGTTTGTGCTAAGAAGGTCGATCTTGAATTGAAGTCACAACCACGCGGATTTGGACATTAAACGTGACTGAGAGGGCCTCGGCTGCCAAAAAACAGACCATCAAGCATTTCAGTGTGATTCACATCCATATCACTCTCGCCTGAACGGCCACTTTCCTGTCCTGGGCAAATATTCTCTTGACTTGGGTTTTGCTCTTATTAGAGCCCCCGCAGTGGTGCATATCCTTGGTTTGAACTCTAGACATTTGACAAAAACTGGGCGAGCACTTTACCACTACCACACCAGCGCACGCTCGACCAAAACGAGCAAAGTGGTTTGCGCTCGGACAATGATATTTGTTTGTCCAGCACCTCAAACTTTGAAGCTAATCCGTTTTTTTCAAACCGGCCTGCCGTATACGTGCATAAGGAAGGTGCATCAATCGATCAGCATCACAACTCAAGGAATGTGTTACACCTGCCGGACTCTGTCATCTCTCCAGCACTATGCTTATTTCGCTTGCCGAAGTCAATATGATGGTTTCATGGTTATTATTCCAAATAAAATGGTACTCGATATACTGAAGAATTAAAAGATGAATTGGTCGCCGACATAATAATTCAAATGGGTCCAGTGTGCGCTGAGACAGTAGTGGCACCACGCTGGCCGCGCATGTCTGATTTCCGGAATTCTAATCCCGGCACGGTCAAGGGTAAGCACTTCCGAGGAGCAACGCACTAATGATGTCATCTCGATTGGTGATGAAATGTTTGCAATCAAATTTCCTAGCGCAGCGAACAAACCAGCGGCAATATACGAGTCGTCGCCTACAATCTTTTGTGTCTTATCCGGAGTGAAGGAAATCCGGAAGTGGAACCAAAAACTTGTTTAAGTTTCTCTCCGACAAGCATTCTTCAGATAGCTTGTTGGGAAACTTGGCTATACTTCTCAGATCTTATTCCATGAAATTTACAACCAATAACTTTGTGACTTCGGAATCAAAACCAAAGTTGCGATTACAAGACAGAAAGGATCCGGAATGAGTAAGGCAGCTGACACATGATTGAAGCTCTATTTAGAGAGGATTAGTCTTTTTAGCAACACATTTACTCAGGTCTTTGTTGCATCCTTCACGGAACTTCTCTATTTCATTTATATCCCGATTCATCTCACAACTCACGGCAGACATGCGACAAAAACAATAGGAACGTGATACAATGCAGTATTGTGGGCAGTGGGTTTTATTGGCAAGGTGGCTATAACGCATGGTGTAAAACCTGAACGCCATCAGTTAAATTAGCGTTTGCATTCAGCGTCAGCATTAGAATGTTGCATTCGTCAGACATCTCACTCTGTTGATAGAAGGCACTTTAAAGCAAGGACGTTATCTTCCAAACAGTGAGGATTGGACGAATATATAGTGTGACCCTGTTGTGCTCGTTATCACTGTGTAATCATCTTCCCTTCCTCATGGGCGTGTGCAAACGTTTAGTGTTTTGCACCATTCCGGCCCCCGTGATCCATCATTCTGCCAGAGTTTTCTCAGCCGCAAAAGCCACAAGATCCAACATGTGTGGCCCTGTCAGGAGCTATATCATGGTGATTACTTTGTAGTCGTGCAGTGGCTCTGTATTGATTATCGATGCATTATCGATTTTCATGCCCACCTACTGAAATGCTGATTCCTAGTCGTAAGTTGGATCATTCATGCCGAAGGAACATGAGGCTCACTTTTGGCAGAGTAACACTAAGGCGTGGTTATCTAGTGTTGTAAAGTCACAATCGGCGTCAACAATGGTCGCAGGTCTAGTGAAAATCGACCAAGTTAACACAATCGATGCACAGAAAACCCTGGTCGAAGAAACGTCCTCACCTAGATAGAATGTAGGCAAAGAGGGAAGCAGCGGAAGTTATTTATTATTGACTTGAATGAAGCCAGATTTGAGTGTAGTCACCTGGTCAATAATGGCGTGTTGCGAACACCCATTAACTAGCTGCAAAAGATGTCCAGCCGCGCGACCCGCCATTTTGCAACAGTTTAAGACCACGATATTTGAAGCAATGTCCGATTCAGCCAGCTTCGTTTTGCCAAACCTCGACCGTAGAGATTAAACAAGGTGTTATATGTTGTGTGCAGACCAGTGTGTTTATGTACGGGTTCAGGAAGAGGGTAAACGTTTAAAAATACGTGTAAAACAGCCGAGCCAAGATTATAAAAAAAACTGCCAAATCTGGTTGACGACTATAAAGCCGGAAGAATAGTATGCTGTAGTTGAGTCGCGAACTAGCCAGAAAGGGGTCGAGCATTTGATGAGCAAAACAAAAACAAGCGCTAGTGACGGAATATTGGCATCTGGAACAGTCTCATAAAAGTTACTGTGTACTACCAACGCCTCTTTTGAAACAACCTAACGAGGCGCTTATCTATTGTTTGGAAGCGTGAAATTTGTTGACAGGCTCGCCACATGGCTTTGACGAACTCCGTAATTCATGGGAGCATAATCCTCGTCACTCCCCTGAAAGAACAGAAAGTGATGTCATGGAACTTACTCACGCAGACCTATTAAATAGGCGCTTAGGAGTATTGTATTGGGGCCAGAAGAATGACACATGGCTTGAGAGAGCCTTCAACTGGACCAAATTGCAATTTAGCTCGTCCACCGGTAAAATCATGGCTGCCCAACCTTCCGGACACTGACGCACACGCAATTCATTACAGTCAATGCGCTGAATATATTTGGCTGCTAAATAGGTATGGTCTCTTTGTTTTCTAGTCTTTCAATGAGTGACGTGATAATCACCCATAAAATATATATCATCATCAAAATCCCATCTGTCGGGATTTTGATTTTAATAATGCTGAGTCCAGAGTTGTGCACACACCTAAACACCTAAGTATCGGAGCCGCTCAACTACCTATCATGAAAAGACAGTGTCCCTTTTACGGGAATACTTACACTAAGAGTTTTAGCTGAAGCTGTCCCTTGCTTACATCCACTGGGTGACCCGATGGCTGGTGGCTGTTTTAATGTGGAGCTCACAAAGAAGAGAGTAAGCAGTCTCAGATGTTGGACTTGCTGTCAATAAAGGAATCTTCGTTTAGGGACTATTTTATTGTCTAGATCCAGCTTACATGACCACTAAGATTAGTCTAGTCCCTGAGCGAGTCAGTGTTTTACATTAACCTCACTTCAACAGCGTCGTGATAATTAAATTGATACAATGTCTAGAGCGCATCCGTCCCATTGCCTTTCTAACATAAAGTAGGCATTTCCTTGAGTACACCTCCGAAAAAGTGGATTGTTTAGTCAGTTTTCTTTCATGGAAAATGCTGCTCTATGGTGCAAGTGTCCTATCCGTTGTTTATACATATGAATTTTGTTGCTGACACGTAATAATCATCCTGTCTGTCCAGATTTCTTCCGAATTAACTTTTACAATTTGCTTCATCACACGATTCCCAGTATATTTGCGGAGACCTTTCAGTTGATTTGTATCTTGGAACCTAAGATCCTCTATCTGGTTTACCTGGGAAAACTGGTTGAATACGGTGTCTAAAACGAAAGCATTGAAGGACATCTTTCGATCGTACAAAACACAAAAGCAACGATTTCACTAAGGATGTAGGTATACATGTTGCGTCTGATATTTGAGCTCTTGAAGTTTTCCTATTGGCCAATACACGTTCACTCATCTAGTACACCTCAAGCTGTTTAGAACAGCGAATCTGAGTAGGTCATGTTTAGTCTAATCGAATTTCTCTGTTGCCATATCTGGATTGTTGTTCCAGCTTTTGCATAAAATTTTATGCAATAGTTTCAGCATTATATGAACTTCAACAGGATGACCTAGCAGTACGCGCCATAGCTGAGAAGCTATAGGCATCGTCATCATCATCATCATCAGATGTAAACCGCGTGCATGTTGTACAGTGGTTATTGTTGCTACAGTTTTGTTTGTCCATTATCCGGGAACACAAGGTGCTTGTTCTCCTCTAGAACATCCCCAGAAGACGTTCGCTGTTCTAAGACAGTTTCACTGACCTGAGAATCGTAAACGAAATTCATGCCAAAAAAACATTTGCATCCTGCCTACACAAATGGGCCTGATCATGCCAAACACTGCTCCTTAAACGGAAGAATAATCGTCACAACTGTCTCCTTTCAATAGTTTGTTTTGCCATTGTATATTCATTTGAGTGTATGTGTGTCTTTCAAATCCACACAGTTTGCTTGACAGTGTGAAATATCAAGGTTTGACCATCAACAGTGATACAGCCTTAGAGTGCCTCGCTTTTTACCCACATTAGTCTTGTATAAATACAATTCACCTGCCACTATTCTGGTTAGTCCGCACAAAGGTAAGAAAGATGTGCACCTGGGTTCTACTGTCGTTGGAACATAGCAGTAATACACATCCTTAGCCACGACAGGACTTCAACCTCGGTCACCAGACGTGCAAGGCGAGCTGGTTACTACCACGTCATTATCGCGCTTTGAAAGTAGCTGAATGATCCCGTCTAAATAGGCGGACATTCTTTCACTCTGAGCTATGTACGTGATGTCTACCTATCAATAATAATGTGGAAAAATGGTCCAGTACTGAGCGCGCAAAGCAGGATGACATCGGGATACTGAACTCCTCCTTGTCTGCGAGAGACGGAATTTGAGCATCTCATGATAAAAATTCTTTGCATTTGTTTTGTTGGCCCAAAGCTATGCGTTCAGTTTGTTACTGGATTGTAACAGTCGTATGCTGTGATGCTCTAAATCAGTGCTTTAGTTCTGCCCTGTTATCAAGCGTCAACTCAGCTAATTGTGATAAAAGCACACAATACCTAATACTGTTCACCTTAATCAGGAAGGCAAACCAACCGACCAGATGCTGTTTACTGCGGCTTGAGAATGAGTCCATGCCAACTCTGTCATCTTCGCTAGTGGCTGGTGTGATATTTTGTTTATATAACGCGCCTCAAAGGAATACAGATATATTTAGTTTTATTGCTGCCTAATTCGTCAATCGCGCTTCAAACCATTTTGATCAAAGAACGTTACCAGCTGTGGGTAATAGCACGCACGGCACTGCAAGTGTTGCGATACAAATACTAAACAACTTTTGCGGCAAAAATTTGTTTACATGGCTCCATCGCGACGTAAGGCAATGATGTTGATAGGCGGTCAGTCAAGATGAAGAAGAATCTTAACAGTCTCATCAACAAGATCGGATTCAATGTCTGACAGAGAGTCATTCTGCGCTTGCCAATTCGACAGAGTTTTTGTCTCTCAGTAAAGATGCTCTGTAGAACTAAGAGCCACGATATCATTCGAGAATATTGATATTTAATAAATAGATAGTGGATAAACGCGACAGGACCTCCCTACCATCAACCTATAAAACAAAATCCTATAAAAACACATCTGTTAAATACTTAGAAGCACATGACCTAGCTATCATCAGAGTGAATTGAGGGCATCAAAGATCTTCAACAAAAACCTATGCACTGTGCTGCTGGCACCAACCATAAGGTTAGATAGCATTTGTCCGACAGTGGTCTGTGTACGGGGGATTCCGTCTACTTCAATGCGAAATCATTTCAGACATTGAGAACCCGCCAAACTGTGGAAGAATGGTTCCCGTACGAGGGTATCTGATAGATGAGTGGGTTTTTTGTACACACACTTACTACCTTTATTTCTATGTGCAATTACTCACTCCATAGCTCCACTGTAAACAGCCGTTTCATCTCTAGGAGTCACACACAGCAAACACATAAAGAGGCTGAGATAAGTGATCCTTTACCTTTCTTGTACATTAACATTTTCTCGTACTCACTCAGACAGATTGATGATCTGTGGTATTTGGATGGAGTGGCAACAACTTACGTGACTGTTAAACCAATGTGGCGTTATTTGCCAGTATGAAACCACCCGTGAACTCCGAAAGGGGTGGTATGATATCTGTGTGATTCTTTGGTTATGAGCGCTTTTCTGGAATATCAGCCATTTACAAACGCATGTGACTCCACTTAAAATGATAAGCTGAGAGAAGTGAGGACACCAACGCACAGGATGAAGTCAACGTTGGCTGGCATCCGCACAATTCTAACAGTGATGTAAGGCAGTCGAAGGAATGTAACGTATTTTCGCCAGTTTACAAGCAACCTTGGGACTGTGTTCCACAAGAACTCATATCCGAGCAAGTTCATGAATCCTTTTATATAACTAGACTATTAATTTCGGCTGCAAGAATACCAGCTGTCTAAACTCGGGGAAGTAAACACAAAAAACTCATCGTTACCATTGAATAATAATCTAAATGACGCAATGCCATACAGCCTTGCAGAAGTGAGTTACTGGGTTAAGTCATGGCGCAAAACGTCTGCTTATTAGCCAAAAGATAAGAAGATTAGGGGAAGTGAGCTTTCATAGACTCTCCTTGAGAGAGGAGTTTACCAGTGAACCGTGGCCCTTAAAAAATAAGCGGCCTCTTGACAGCTATCGTAATAATGAACTCTATGCGAATAGCCACCTTCATCATAATGCCTCCAACGAAGCTAATAAAGCCATTCCGCTCTCGTGGCCTCAGGATCAATGAAAAGCTTCATTGGATCAGGAAGTTATCCGCTTCAAGAGACAGTTGTTTTTATGGGTGATCTTTTCAGCACAGATTGTGCCCACAGAAATAAGAATGTAATACTTAACAGACAACGTATGAGTTTAAAAGTCTCAACTCCAGGTGCTGGCTACGGTCGTATAAATAAGTTAGTACTTTCTACTTGTTGACAAGAGCGAACTTGTTGGACCCGTGCCATCAACAGAACAATTGAGAAGATAACTTGTATTTTGAAAGCCCCTTTATTTCAAGGACTTTCGTTTATTTTTTATCAAGCATTTTACAAAGATTTTTACGGTAATACAGCTTAGCGACATATCAGTAAGCTTTTGCCTCCCTTTTCTGGCGCGCGCATTAGAAACAATGCTGGGCTTTTAAAGTCTCATTGTATTCCTTGAATTCAAAATATCCTCCCGTGTTTTTCCCAATAAGGCATTCTCAGGAACCCACATAAAGCGAAGTGCAGTTTTGCCGTCGTTGTTTGTAGATGCAATCTACGAGATTATATATGTTATTACATGTGGTAATTTCCCGAAAAGTTTTGATGTGCAGCGTTGTCGATACAGTAGTTTTATTTGGAATTAAATCAAACTGAATTATCATTTTTAACTTGCACAAACCAAACAAGAAAATACGTCCATCCTGTCTGGATAAAACAACTGGCGTCTAATGTGAAGTGATATCAGAACACACCTGATAAGTTTGACTTTTCAGGTCATTATAACAGCAACCAAGTTAGCCTGTCACGGAGAACGTGACAACCGAAGTAGTGGTTGCACTTTAAAGGGGCCACAATCGAAGTCCAGAACGATACAAAATGCACCCATGGACTCTTCATAAAGATACAGCTCGTAAACAGGTACTTATTTAATCTACTAATGTCCCGAACAAAATGACGATAAAACGTAGGTATCCAATTCACACATGTCCGTATACTAAGCTCATGGATGCACAGATCATACTCAAATTTTATCATTCAACCAGTTATTTTATCATTTTCTACTGCATTTTCAGTCAAATGGCTAAACAAATTCAACTCAAGACATTCATAATTATGATATAATTTTGGAATTTCTGTACGATGCGTGTTGTAAAATTCCACACCCTTTATCATAGCTTTTAGACATATGATGATTCGGTACAAGCAGTAAATATTCATTCTGGTTTAAAAAAAACTTGTAGCTATCACACGGGTAGTTCCGTCGAAACTGCTGTAGCCGCCATTAGATCCAAGCGTTTTTATGTGATCTTTCTCCCTACAGAACATTTTGGTGAACTGCAAAAAGGGGAATTTTGTAAAACACAGTATTTTGTGCCAATTCATTTACACAAAAGAAAAAACTGCATTCAATTCAAAAGCAGTGTGTATGCGCACTCAAGATTTTGTGGTATGAAGTCACATAAAAAAATATTGATCGACAGTGTGATCAGTTTTTCAAAGTATCAGCTGATGTATTCATTCAAACGATCACAGCATACGAATTGTTTTCCCTGTTTTCCAGTCAATTTACCCAAACAGAATAGTTCTATACACATTTACTGATGTGGGTTTTGGGTTTAATTGTTCATTCCAGGGAATAAAAACGGCTAGAAGTATAAACCGGGTGGATTGTCAAGGCAAAATATTGCAGTGCACGCACGGATGAAAGTAAAAAGGTAATAAAAAGGCTCCGTACCCTGAGCGGTATGTGATGCAAAAACTGGTGAAGCTAAAACATTTTGTTTAGCCATATTGTAGGCCTCACAATACATACTGTATTTCACTTCACCCTCCATTTATCTTGACCCATTCACGTTCATCTGACGAGCACTGGAGTTCACTTGCGGGTGACTGGGATTGGCTTTCTTCTGTTTCTGCTTGAGTCTTACTTGGCGGGTTGTTATCTGAGGTACCATTGCACTGAGAATACGACTGATCATTCAGTAACAGGTCCTCTTCTTCAACGGCTGTTTCTGTTGTATCATCCTTGTATTCATAGCCAGCTGGTGTTTCCGCGAACGGCGGTGCAGGATATTGTATCAGTGAATTTCCAAATCCTTTTGCAATGGGGTTAGGACTAAAGGCAAGTTTCAGGTGAAACGGGTTGACAAGCCCAGAGACATGTACTGGACGATGATTAGCTAGGACCATTGCCTCCAGAGCCTCGGCTAGCGTGTCCCACTCAGCTAAACCTGTAAGCATAAATAAATGTAGTGTCTATGGTCGTTTTAAAAAAATAAAAGTAGTACATTTTTGGTTTTCCAGTGTAAACACCTGAATATTTGCAGACAAATATTCTATTCATCAGCTAGCGAAGGCACCTAACACCTTAGTTCGGTTCTTTACAGTAGGGTGTGATATAGCACGAGATAGTGGAATATAGCAGAATACGTTGTACCACATCCAAATATGCCACTTTAACCAAGGAGAGGCGATCATGAGACGCCAGAATGTTTGGTGGATAAAGGCACTGTTGTATGGAGTAGGTGACCAACAGAAGTTGCCTCTCACAGTTCTTGCACTCATATACTAATAAACTGGTTGCAAGTCGGTGTTTGAAATGGCCTCTATGAATATTCGATGAAAAATACGGATTTCTGTAATGTGGATATTTATACACACAAGTCCTTGCTCCTAACTACGAAATGAAAGCAAAACGTGGCGTATTGCCGTATCATTATAACCTATTGACGTATTGCCGATCATTATAACCTTTAGATTCACGCGTGAACAAGCAGTTTCCGTGTTACCCAGTTTTTCTCAGCTGGGATGGACAAAGCAAGGATTCAGCAATATATTTTCCGACATAGCATCTAAACTGTAAATAACCATTGAGTACTCAAAAAATGTACGGTTACTCTGTGCTGACTAATCTCATGTTCCTGAACCACCAGAATCAACCCGTATTACGGCTCTAATATGCTCAAACGAGTGCGTTGTCCACGTATCCTAAGGAAAGCTGACTGCTGATTAACATCACATAAAGTGTGGCTGACACCGTGGTAGAATGATGCACCACGGGTTCCGACATTATTATCTGAGGTGAATCTTTGTCGCCTTTATTATGTTTGTTGTTTGGCAATTTAGAATACAAACGAAAACTCACAAAGTCTAATAAGCCAAGCGTGGATAACAAATAATAAAATAATACTTCAAAACAGACCTAGAGATGTCATTTGCCCGGGTTTTTGATTGAATAGCAGAAGGCGTGGCGGACTAACAGCTCCGCAGTCCGTGAAAATGCGGCACACATCCTGGAGAGAGATATTCAGCGGCAAATTGAAAAAGTGCAGCGTACGAGATGGCGCTGTAATTCTACTTTTTGCAGCAATTGCTGGGTTCCGGAAACGATTGTTGGGATCATCTGAAAAAAGGGAATAACGATTGGCACCGTGACCCCGATTTGTATCAGTTGGCCTGTCAGACATTTGTGTGGTATCAGTGTCAGTACTCCTAGGAATTAGAACCAAGCTTGGTAAATTATCACAAACCTAATCTTGCAAACTAGCTCTCACAGTTACACCGAGAGCGTCAGTAACGGCAGCGTAACAAAAATGCAATGGAAATGTAATGTATAAACACTGGCAAAACCCTTCCGAATTTTTTCTGGAATATGCTCACTGCAGCAAAGTTGTCTTTACTTCAAAACTAATGAAATTTCATAAATTGCCCGCCTAGATAAAATCAAAGTCACGAGATTGCACCATGCCTTTGAATATTCAGCCGTTTTGGGTTGGCATTTAACCTGTACTTAAAATACAAAAAACAGAGGAAACTTCAGTAATGAGCAAACCCATATGATTCCTGATTAATTATTCAAAGTTTTACACACCTTCATTACTAGTAACCCCTCTTTGAATTCCACCTGTAGTAAAACTTACCAATATAATTTTTCATTACTGGTGAACCATCATCAAGAGTACCAAGGTTCGGATACTCGACCAACTGGGGTTGCTTGCTTGAACTGAATCGAATTTTGTGACCAAAAACTGTCCTTCCATTGTAGTACTGATGGACAAACTCAGCAGCCTCTGCTGTTCCTAACTGAACCATTGCAGATCCGCGACGGGATTTCAGAAACCGAATGCGTGCTATATTTCCATATGGACACAGCAAATTAAACAAGTGGTCGCAGTTCATTGTCAGGGGCAGATTGCATGCCATAATAACCACACCCTCAACACACTCGAATACACAATCATTCTTTGACACACGATGGGATGGGGCAGAAGAAGCCGTTGTAGCATGACCAATACCGATTCCGTCCGAATTGACTTGGTGCACCGGCGGAGGTGTGGGAAGGACTTTGATATCTGTCAACACCTTCGGGGCCGGTTTATTGCTAGGCGTCACAGAAGTAGTTACCGGGGTTGCATAGCTCGAACAATAAGGAGGTTGCATATAGGTAACAGGCTGTGATGACCCATACATTGGCGGGACAGGATAGCATGGCATTGAATAGTACGACATAGGAGGCGCAGTCTGCGGGACCACTGGCATTGGCAAGGCAGGTTGCGGCTGCAAGGCAGGAGCTGCAGCCGGAACCGTGAGGGAAGTTGGACATGGTGGAGATACTTGTGCGGCAGGTGTGTTAGTTGCGTTAATCTCAGGTTTGTACTCGGAAGAAGGTAGGTGAGAGGAGTACGAGTGAACAGAAGATGCTGGAACTGGTGGCTGAGAAGTTTGCAAACACGCAGACTGCCCGTAACCAAGCAACGTACGGTGCCCAGAACCACCGTTTAGAAGTTCGCCGGAGCAGGAAAAATCCCAAGATTCACTGTCGTTTTTTGTGACATGAACCCTCGAAATTTTTGAATACGTTACTTTGAGCGTGCAGCACCCATAATAAATGTCAGCACCATCTAACTGCTCTTTTACCTTCCTGGCATCCTCGATTGTATCAAGCTCTACTAAGGCCTCAACAGACCTATCTATGTTTTTCTTTCCAATGAAAATCCGAACCAGTTTGCCATGTGGTTGACAAATTGACTTGATTACGTCGACAGTTATGGGGTAGTCAGCAGCGGTGATGTCCAAAAGGAGGATTCTTGTTTGTTCCTCGATTGGTGGTTGTGGTCGCCCATTGTCGATTTGCGATACGAACAAAGGGGCAATTGATTCAGCCGAAAACTCCAGGCATACATGATTGGAACCAATATAGAAGGGATTAATTTTTGCCATGTGAACAAGCCGGGTGGGAGACGAAATCTCAGAAAATTGCACAAGTCCAGCTTTTCCTGAGCATACCAATTTTGTGTGTTTAATTTCACCGAATTGATTGAATATTGCAAATAAATCGTTCTCCGAACAGCCATCTGGAAGCTCGTAAGCGATAATTGTGCAGTTGGGGTGCGTGGTAATTAACCTATAGATATCCGGCCTCAATTGGATAGTACTTGGAACTGTTCCTGTACTGTTGTAGAACTGTGCAGTGGAAGCACCAGCGGTATCATTCCGGGAACGCTTTGCAGGGTAATCCATCGTACAAAAGGAGACAGTGTGATATATTTGCAATAGAAGAGACAGCCAAAAGTGATCGAGCCTTGATAGTCGAATGCAGTCTCACTAATAAAACTAAGAGAATCATTAAATAACAGCAGGAATTTACGTGAGTGCCCGTTATCCGGTCCACGTATTCCAGCGTCCGACCTATCCAGTCAGTCGTGGGCCTCAAAGCCTACAAACCACGTAGGTCTGAACTAGTCAACATACCTTGAAGCAAAATATGTACGTTCTGTGTTCAGTATGGGCTACCAACCGCTTGGGATGCACTACCAAAAGCCCGCTTGAAAGAGTAAACGCAAATTGTCCATTTAAACAAACTAGCCCGAGGCCACTTTATTTCAACAATGTGAGAATATAGGGGTGTCGAAGCCAGAATGACCGCTTTTTCCTTTCAATGGAAGACTGATAAAAATGGGGTGTCAGGAGTAGGATGGCCAAACGCAAACGTTAGTTTCACTATGCAAAAGCAGGGTCCGAAGATGATCAAAGGTATCCAGAACGTTACGGCATAAAACCAAAGGAATACTTTATTCTTTTCCACGAAGAAGATGCGCTAACGGACTGCGAGGCAGAAGTGCGATCATCGGTATGTTCAGATGTTAATCTGGCATTCTCCTTCCGCTTCCTGGTCATCCTTTTTTAGAAATCTTCCAACACTCTCTTATTCTTCCCCAACCTCATCTATTTTATACCACCGTGGCAAGCTAGAATTGCTTTTCGCACTTCGCCCCATGCTTACCCATAGATTGCAACACCATTACCGGCAATAGGCGTCCCGCTGTGCCATCACAATACGTGCTACAATCGTTAAGATGCCCGTCGGCTACGACTCTCCGGAAAATCACCACTCACCCCAATCAATGCGTGAGAATATAGGGCTCCAGAGTTCATCGAACTTAAGGTTGAGCACCAACTAATTGAAAGCACCTGCTGCGTCCAGCGGGTCCCGTTTCATGCGTTCTCTGTCAACTGCAGACTACCCTCCGAGCCCAAAGTGCCCGAATAGCTCAATGCCCGAGGGCCGCTTTATGACCCTCACGGCCCTACTTATTAATCCCTTTTCGAAAGGATAGAATTCTACTGCTCCTGTTCTCTCAACAAAATGCTCACCCTCCATCATGGTGAGCTTCTGAATTGCCAAGCATATGACTCTGTACGGGCAAGTAGCCTCTTTTGGAGAGCTAGACCGGGCCTTCACACAATACTCAAGTTGCGGGAGCATAAAATCTCCAAAGTGTGGCAGGAATTAAACCAGTTTTCTGGATTTCAGTGACATGATTGACTAATAGAACGCTTCCTACACCCTTTTGTCGCTGTTTTTTACCGATCAGGGGTATAGATTACACAGCAAACAACACAGACTAAGCCTCAAAACCCTTGTGCCCGGTATAGGCTGCAAACCCCAGGCACATCCACCAGGGATATTGGGAAAAAAGGAACTAACCGACTGAGAGGACAGGTTTAAACGCCTCGAATTGAAAGCCTTTAAGTTATCTTTCAGTTGGCGGCCTCATCTGACCCTGACTTATGGGCGAGTTTCCAAAATGTTTGATGGCGTCTACAGGAGCAGCACACGGAGGACCCAGCTGGAGTAAAAGAGGATCTACGATATGAACATCGAAAGCCGAAAAGCTGATCCTCGGTGACATCGCCACAAAAGTGTGCATTTTTTGGGACTTTCCAATCCAAAACGACTCACTGGATTTGCCCGTTTCAAAGGAATTTAAACTAATCCCACTAACCCCCCGATGTCACAGTGATTTATGGCATCATATTCACGATGAAATTCATGGATCCTCCTTTCCATGCCCTAGTCTACTTCACCCAAAATCACCTAATTCCTAAAACGTGAATGGTTTTGGTGGACCCTTGATGGTTTTTAACCGGGATGTCCAAACCTACCAGTTCTTCTTTCATAGCTTGAAAATACTGAATAACGATTTTTATTCCCAGTTGTGTGTGGCTACCACCAGGTAAGAGCATTATACTTCAGTCAGAATAAAAGCATGACTGATGGGATTTGTGGGTACTCATGATTGCGCGAAAACGGGGCAGTCACACGAATAGTGGGCATTATTCGACACAGGTGCAGTCATGCATAAACTGGCATAATCTAAGCGCGGTTACCATGAAGCCCAGAAAAAACGTTGTTAGGGTTTTTCCTATCTCTTAATTGAATATGTCAACCTGATGCCAGATCTGACCGCTGCAATTTGAAGATAGTGGTCATCAGCACAATGGGGAATGTAAAACTAAGGCATTCTGCCTGGCACGTGATAAAAAACTGCAAATTGTGGAAAATGAGGAGCGAAGGCAAAAGATCTGGTAAAGCATCAGTGTTACAGCGATCCGGCCGGTCATTTTGAACCAACACTGAAAACCATTGCTGAGGCTCCGTGGTCTTGGACAGTTGGGTTTGTGGCCAGGGTCACGTAAACCGTAAGTGGGGATGATTAGGTGAGGAAATTCGCAATCCGGACTAATGGTAGCTGGAATCTTAAAATCACGGTGTACAGCAAAACTATATAAACTCACTGGTGTCACTCCTAGGGCGCAGTCTGGCTTAGAAGTTTCCTGGGAGAGTGGGCTGTTGTTAACGCATACAGCGGAACGCGAAGTGTAAAGAAAATGATTAATTTTTTAGGAAGGAAGTCTACCGAGATGATTAGATTTAAACTAATGGTTCAGCAGGCTAGAACAAACCCGTCGCATAGGCGGCTAGAGCCGGGTGAAGAATTTGTTCGCAGCTGCAGGTGAAGGAAGTAGTGAACGAGAGGACGCGGTCAAAAGTGGGGAGGGAATAGTTGCGGGTGTGCTATCAGGATGGGTGTGGCAGTACCATGTCATTATTACACTGACATACTTCGGTTCCTGGACAGTCCAAGAACGGACGTCATGTTTGAGATGATCCGACTGGGGATGTGGGAAGTGGGATTTTGAGATGGCCAAAGGGATCATACTGGGCGTTCGAGGCAGGTAAGGCCAAAGATCGAAGCATGAGACGAGGAGGGAACGAGATGAGAACTGTAAGCCTGGTGAGTTTGAGGAGGTATCAGATGGCGTGGAGTCCATTAACAGAAAAAATAACTTGATGTTTATTACAGCTGGGATGGTGACAGCAGGTGGCTAAATGACACAGGATAGAGGTAGAGTTGTGCTTCGTAGCGTAGCAATCAAGCATTGGCTTTGCTGGCCAATACAGTGCCATTATTGTACAAGAGGCACAGAACCAACTTGTATAAGCATGCAGAGAGGTGGTGTGATAAGGGACAAAAAACACAAGGACTGGTGAAAGCTTCTGAGTTGATGGCCTAGTTTATCTGAAATTTGCTACGTGAGTCGGACAGTTCCGTAATTTAGGAGGGCAAATGAGTGTAAGTGAAAGGCTCACCACTCCCTGAAGCACTGCTGTCAGCTTCAATCAAAAATTAGTGCGAGGTGGTAAAGTCCATAGGTGCCAGCCTTGAATGCTAGCAGTGGTGAAGTAGGAACTTCTTTATATTGAGAAAATTATTTATTTTATGTGACCACACCCTGTAAAAGTAGCGAGGAGTGCATGTGTTTTGTTTGGTTCAAGAAGTGGTTTTTGGTGCGATGCAACCCCAACTAAGAAGAAGGTAATCACAACTTTGCATGCCGATGTGACCCATGGGTGACGCGGAATATCTCCAGGCTATCCTATGCACTTTTTTAATTTTTTACGGTTTATCCGCAAGGTCACTAAAACAGTAGTTTCCCATTATTTATAATAATACTGTGCATTACCCACTGGTGGGTGGCATGCCGTCAAACATGATCATTATGTTACAGTCAGAATGAAAAAATGACTGGCGGAGTTTGTGGGTACCGGGGATTGCTCGGAAAGGGGACGGTAAAATAAACATTTGGCATTAATAATAATAGTAACTTGTAGGAAGCATGCAGATTGAGGCATGATCTGGTCGTTACAGCCTGAACGCGGCAGGTAACAGCACAACGGGCATGCTCATTTCGTGAAAAGTCACCACAGTCGTGGAAACCAAAAAAATGAGGACAATGGGCATGAGGTATTACTAGTTCAAAGATGAAGCCGGCTTACCTGGACTAAAAGTGAAAACCGTTGAAGGCCATGAGTGACCTTAGGCGGTGGAGTAGATGGCTAGGGTTACACAAAGCAAGAGTGGAGAATGAGATTGAAGAATTCGATCTGGAGGCAATCGGCAAGTATTGTCTCAAAAATATGGTTTAACTTGAAACTGAGTAGACTCACTGGTGTCACTGTTGCAGGGAGGTCAGGTGTAAAGGGTAGTGTTGATGAGGAGATGGTGCAAATGCATAGGGCCAATTGAACACCGTAAATGAATTTGAACTTTTGGAAGAAGCAAACCGAAATTGAGGCGGGAATCTAGGTTGGTTAAGACCGAACGATATGTTCAGCGGTTTAGAACGAGGCGGTTGGGCCCAGGTGAGAATTTTGTTTGTGGTTGCGATTACAGGCTCGAGTAGTCAAGAAGCTGCGGTCGAGATTCTGAAGAAAGTAGTTGCGGGAGTGCCATCAGACTGGGTATGGCAGTGCCATGCCATCATTGCTCTGACCTACTTGGGTTTCTGGACAGCCCCGTCACGGTTTTCAAGGTTGCCACAGCCGGAAAGAGGATGGGCATTTCCGTGGCAGCTTGATCTGAAGTAGACGAGGAGATTGACAGGTAGTCAGAGTCACGGAAAATTTCTAATCAGTAGGAGGACCATGTGGGTGTAGACCGCGGATAAGCCAGATTGAATGAATACCGGTTGTACGGAGCGTTTGCGCAACTACTGCCGAAGTATGAATCTTGGGAAGAGGGGGAATGTGGAAAGAATTGGATGAGAGCAGCAGCGTCTGGTGAGTGCCAGGAGGCATCAGATAAAACGGTGTTCAATAGGAAAAATATAAAGGGGGATGGCAGCAAATTAAATGAACCCAGGAAGAGGTGGATTTTGTTGGCTGACCTAGAAGCACGGTACTAGCTGGGCCAGAGTAGGTGCCTAATTCTGGGAAAGTAAAAACTTAGCCGCCAAGGCAGGGTGGCTAGCCGTTGAACTAGTTGGAACAGGCGTTTACATGGTGAGAATGCATAGCGGTAGTATTTAACTCAGCAAAAAAAACAACCAAATTGTCCCCGTTTTGCAAAGAAGGTGGTATTGTAAACAGGGACAGCAGACAAATAATAGGCGGTTGGGCAACCGCTTCCGAGATAATGGAGAAGAACCGTAGTTTAACTGGAATCTACTACCTTAACTCAAAAGGACGGTAAGAGTATCGGCGGCCAGTCATCGAGTCACTGCTGTCAGCTCCAAAAAACGAATGATGCATGGCAAAAACAGCCATTAGGCGCTAGCTGTGACAACAGGTAATCAGGAAATAGTGAGAAGTTTACGTTTTATGTGTATACGATTTCTTCAAAACGTGTGTGTTATGTCTGGATGGTGAATTGGAATTGGGATGATGCAACCCAACTAAGACGAAGGTGGTCATGCCTTGCACGTCGATGTTAGCAATGGGCCTCGCAAAATACCTCCAGGCTACTGATGAATATTTAAAAAAACCGAAAGGACTGCTGCCATTCGCTTGTATTCCTTGGTGTTGCCAGACAAGTGACAACCGTTGCAAGTCCAATCCAGCTACAGACAAACTACAACGGTGCTCCACTTTTGGTGTCAAAATTCAGGTGAATATCAAAGGTTGACGCTGGTGCGGTAGTTGAACACCCTTTCAGACTATAAAACCTGCGATGTAATTCTTGCATATTTCACACGAATTGGGCAGCAGTGTATGATCTTAAAGCGTGATGTAGGATGTGGTTTTATTTGCGTCCTTTTCCAGCGACGAACACACACAAGGCATCAGCATTTCATCAATTGGCGCGCGAAAGCTACAAAGCAACAATGAAGTTTGGCTGAAGTAAATTCTGCGAAAGCAGCCAACCAGTCTGGTTGCCCTACAGATTAGTGGACGATCATTTTGAAGGGGAGGTACAAGATATACTCCAGCCCTCTAAGTCACTGTGATAGCTACCCGTGAGAATAATGGAGGTTCCGTCCTCAGAAAGCAATGGGAAGGAGACGCACTCATGATGGGTTTGTTACTGGTGTTCTTTTGGGGTTAGGTATAGGAGGCACAAAATGTTCCGCAATTCAAGTAAACACCCGATCTATTACTGTGAAACAGTAGATGGTTACGAACGGGCAAAGAAGTAGTAGACGGCTAGTTGACATGGTTCAGGAACAGCCAGCAATTCGGCAGATATCCACCTAGCATAACTTTTAGTGTACAAAAATACAATGAAAGCGGTCTACCAACGCTTCGGCCATTAATATGCTTGCTGAAATTCTTCTAGAAGCCTGGGAAAAGTACAAGGTAATTTCTGCAGGCCTTTTGCCCCCAAAGGAATATGCTGGAGGGTTGTGATTGTAAGGCCGGAAAACCAAGTAAGAAAGACAAACTGTACTGGACAGATGGCATCGTTCCTGGAGTAGCAAATAAGCGTGGGTAGTAATCCTGATCTCCCTCAATTATTTTACACGGGTTTTATACAAGTCCTATGGAGAGACGTTTAGAAGTGTCGTACCGAAATGGAGAAGCAGAAAAAGAAGTGCGTGCGGAAGTTACATTATTTGAGGACGTTTGTGTGGATGCTGTCAGGACCAGGGGTAGCGTTGAGGTTACTATGCGGGCGGTGTCCGGTAATTTCACCGATAATGAATGGGGTCGCCTTAAGGCCAGCCGGTGGGTGATTTTACATTGTTATTGTGTAGGCGTTCCGCGTTCAAGCAAAAAGAAGTCGAGCTCATCTGAGCTGAATTAATAACAGTCGACCATGAAGTAAAAAGCTCTCGGAACAATGATATTCCTAACCCTTTACTACCAGCGTACAAGGCTAGCGCCTAAAGGCTTTTCGCCGTACACCACTTGTTGATTGAAGCTGGTAGCAGTACTTCGGAGACTGGTGACCATTTCTCTCACATTCACTTTCCCCCCTAGATTATGATATTGTCCAACTCACGTAATAACACCCAGAAAATCTAGTCCACCATCCGGGAAGTTCTACTCTCGTCAGTCTCCGTGTTTGATTTCCCTTACCACAACACCACGCTGGTAGTTATACCGATTTATTTTTAATAATAATAATTTTTATTCCCAACTAGTGGGTGGCATACCTTCAGGCATGATCATAAAGTTACAGTCAGAATAAGGGCATGACTGGTGAGGTTTGTGGGTACTGGGAATTCCGTGGAAAAGGGACGGCAACATAAAGAGTGGGCATTACCCGAAGTATACTTGGTCACGCCTGAGGCGGTATGGGTGGGGTACCAAAATTACAGGAGCTCTTTCTTTCTTATGGGGAACATATCAGATGAGACACGGTACGAACATTAAGATTTGAAAATGGCGGGCAAAAAAAATACGAGGGAGGGCATAGCAAGAGGATTCCTGCCTGGTAAGTAATAAAAATAAGAAGAGAAAAACTTCAATCTGCAGGAAAAGTGGAACCAAAATAACGGATCAGGAGAGGCAGCAGAATTGGCACGATCTGACCGGCTGATTTGAACTAAAGCCTAAAACCGTTACTGAAGCATCGTAGCCTTGGACTGTTGGGCGTATGGCGAGAGTCACGAAAAGCGTAAGTGCGGGAATATGCGGTACGGATAAATGGTAGTAGGAAACTCAGAATCACCGTGTGCAGCTAAACTGGAGAGACTCACTAGTGTTGCTGCTGGAGCGGGGTCGGGTCTAAAAGTTCCTTGGGAGAAGGAGTTCACGAAAACGCACAAGAAGGAACG
>SJOL01011097.1:0-19307 GCA_004794785.1 Opisthorchis felineus | reverse complement strand
ACCTCTGCAGCATACTGGTCTGCTTCCTGTCTTGTTGGTTTCGAGTGCTGCTTTTCACTTGCAGGGTTTTTTCATCCCGTGGGAGCCCTGTTTGCGCAGGCCTTTTATCTTTGGAGGACGAGATTTTTTCCCCGTGGGCGAAAATTTCGACAGATGCTACTTGTAGCTCTTTCAGTACCGTCTTTTGGACGATCAGATTTGCTGTTGTTTGAGGATTTGGGGCAAACTAGCGTCTGTTTGGTCTCTTGGGCGTTTTTGCGAAGTTTGATCGGAAAGCTGTCCCTGTGAGGCCCTGGGCGCTGGATAGCAGCATCGAGAGGTAGTTCTTTTGGTGGCGCTCTCATGAGGCTCGTTTTCGCAGAGGACTGCATCTTGTAGTCAGCAAGTACCTTTCTGATTTGGCAAATCTTATGTGGCTTGTTTGGCTGCAGTCGCCTTTCTTTCGTGTTTGTGTGGACTCCCGAGTCGCCCGCGATCATCGTGGTTAACTGGGTGTACGAGGGATTTTCCGATTCATTGTGGTCAGGTTTGTGGCTTTGGCTGTCGGGGTCCTGGGCGATGACTGAGTCCACAATCGAAGAGGTCACTTTCGATGGAGTAGAGCTGGAGAATGTCGGCTTCACATTCTCAGTGGCTTTAGGGTTCTCGCAGCATTCCCCGATGTCGAGTTCAACGCATGTGGTTGATCTGTCGGCAGGCTTCTCCGCTTGTCTCCGCACGTCTGACTCAGTCCAGCTCAGAAGTTGTGACTTGGGTGTGGAAATCACTGCTGATCCTTTATTGTCTGGTACGGAAAGAAGCGCTGATAGCTCTACGTACTTTGGGTGCTGCGTCCACGTGAGGCTTGCCTCCTCCAGAGCATCGCTGTCTTGGATAGTCAAGGGGTCTGCGGTGGTTGAGTGGAAACTGCAATCCGGAGTCGCGGCTGGGTTTGGCGGCATGCTTTCCGGAGCAAAAGGGGCTATAATTACAATCGGCTTCGCCATACGTATGGGGTCGGCCGAACTGGCGCCAGGCGGAAAACTTTTTTGCACCTCTCCCCTAGAACTGCTGTGGCCTAGCTTTCGCCCCCCTAGAGGGCGATCCTCCGATATACGCCTGATCGTTGTGTGGGTCTTTTGAATACTGACAGCCCGCTCCAAGATTTTCTGTATGGCAGATGGGGAGGAAAGGGTGACTAGAAGCCCAAGTGTTCGCTTGCTTCGCTTCTGACGTAACCAATCTGCGTGAAGCAGTTCGTGGTTGGGCTTCGTGCCTGCTCCGTTGGCGTGATTTTTCTGGAAAGCAACCCCTAGATGATCAGCCTGCTCCCCCTTACGCGTTTGTCCGCTAGAGACGCCGTGGCAGTCTTTATTGCCGCGTCAGAGAGCTGGATGACTTTTTTGCAGCCAGCGGACCCGGGATGGATAGCGCAAGGTACTCGTTCAGCGAAGAAAGTTCTTTATCAACTTTCGTCCATGTCGCTGAATTCTTTGCGTTTGCATCCTCCAGAGCTTTGGAAAGAAGCACCAGTTTCGCTTCGAGTGTCCCGAATAAAGCGGCACAATCACACTGGCCTTTTCGAGTTTGCAGTGGAGATTTGGCTAAGTTTTTGATGGCTGTCTTCTTAGTTGTGGACTGCATTGCACCGTTCAGGTAGAGGCAGCTGGTGCAGACAAACGGTCAGGAGAGTTAGCCTATTGGTTTACCAGGTCGTCCTGTAAACCCGTCCACCACACGAGGTTTTCATTCCTCGTGCATGCTACCAGATCTGCAAGGTGGGAAACCATCCAAGCAGTCATAAATGCGGTTTGTGCATTAAAAAGGTACTCCAGCTACCATTTTTTTCTGGTCGGTGGGGAAACAAGGCCGGTTAAAACAGCTCAGTCAGTTCGAACAAGCAAACGGCAAGCAGACGCTGGCTGGCAAGTCGCGAAGGTGCCAAGTGAAATGGCAGTTTCCAGCGGGACAATGGAAATGGAATGGTGATATCCAGGGCGAATGCACTATGGCCAAACGGCGACTGAGCATTGGTGAGCTGCCATGTCAAGCAGAGGCGTACCGCAATGTTGTGTGTGTGTTTAGTGAGCTGTGGAGCAAATCGTCAAATGGATATGGTATATATATATATTGGCGTATAGTAATGAAGAAAAAACTCTGACTTTGGTTTTCTTTTGTCAGTGAGAGTTAGGCCGAGAGCACCAATCGTTTGACAGAGCTGATAGAGCAATCCGGGTTAGTGACTTGACTAGAACGAGGTATAAGTTGGCTGGGGGAAATCAAGAAAAACAGCCAGGCCAGTATCACAACATATTTAGGTTAAGTAAGCATTTAAGTCCTACAGTGGCTTGTAGCAAGTCAAGAGGATAGGAAGATATGATAGCAGGATATTTTACTTGCCCACTAACTGTATCGTCGCTAAACTCAAATGCGCATTGGACTCGATTCATAGAGGAGGTCAGGGGGTAGTTGGGTATTAAGTAAGGCGGCAGCAGTTTCACAGGTAAGGAGTTTGTCCACGGATTGAGAAAAAGTATGATGATGCGTGATGTTTCGCAGCCGCTCAGGAGAATATCCAGAGAGAGAAGATGAAACATGGAGAGATTCAGAGGAACAGTTCTTCCGCAACTGACTGCGTTGCAAGAAATGACGCAGTGATCACTTCCTCGGAAGCGTGGGCCAACTGCAGCTGTAGCCAAATGGCCATCGTCGGATAATATTAGGTCCAGGGTATGTAAGCCACGAGTGGGGCTACGTGCAGTTTGGGACCAGCCCTCCACACTGAGTTGGGCAAGCAGTGCGGTGTAACGGGCTGGGCCTGTAGTGGGAAACCAGGAGATATCCGGCAGGTTAAAATCACCCAGCACAAATTTAGACGAATGAGGATGGGCATGTGCAGTGGAGATAATGCGGGAAAGGTCAGCAATAGAGGCGGGGGAGGGGGCCGGTGGTAGATAGATACAACCTACTAGTATAGGTCGTTTGGTCTGTTCTGTAGATATCCAAATGGTCTCTGGAATCCCTTCCAGGGAATAATCATCAAAGAAGGTTGCACGAAATTCTGATTTGAAATAGATGGCACAGCCGCTGTCCCGTGAGTTTTTCCTATCTGTGCGGTGGATATCATAGCCAGGGATTGAGATGGCCATGTCAGGAGTTTTGTCTGTGAGCCATATCTCAGTCACACAAACCATACGTGGTCGTGCAATGGCGCTATTTGCTCGGAGATTATGGATTTTGGGCAATAAAGAGTGGGTATTGAACAACATTATTTACAATCTCATTGGAGAGCAAACGGTACTAAGTGGGAACTTTGTAACCTCACGGACGGTGGGATTTGGTACTGGGTGGACTTGGTAGCTAGAGGTGGGGTAGTATGAAGCAGGGTTCGGAGTCCGCGGAGGCGTATTCAGTACTGGTGGTAGATGGGTAAATAGTCGGGGAAATAGGTCTGAGCTACCATAATAGCATATGTTGGCAAGCTTAGACTGTCTTTGATCGCTGGCCCACAAAGTATAAATCTATCAATATCCCGTCTCATTTAATCACTTGTTGTCACCACCCTAATTGTGGTTGACCCTATCCTATCTGATGCCTCCTAAAACTCACCAGTCTTACTGATCTCATCCCATTCCCTCTTTTCCCCAAGCTTCGAACTTCGGTAACACCTGATTCGGACGCCCTGTTGGACCGTTATCCACTCCACTTGATCTGAGCTTTACGCCCGAAGGGATCCTCATCCGGACCAAAAAAGGTCTGGGATCTTATGTTGGTTTTGTTCTATTTCTGAGGATTCTCCTGACCGACCCAAAAAATCCTGCTGCTCACAGAATTGCACATCCCAGCCCAATCACCTCAAACATGACGTCCGTCACGGGGCTGCCCAAAAACCGAAGTATCTCAGTGCAATAGTGGCATGCCACTGCTATACCCAGTCTGATGGCATACATACAACTATTCACTCCTTACTTTTGACTGTTCCCTGTCGCCTAATCATTCCCTTACCTGCAACTATTAACAAGCTCTTCACCCGGCCCCATCCGCCCCGGGACGTGTTTGTTCCGATCTCCTGAACCTTCCGTTTGGACCTAAACATCTCGGTGACTTTCATTCTATGCTCCTCACAAAGTCAGTCATTTTCTGTGCAGTTCGGCTTCGTCTTATGCGTTAGCAACAACTTCTCCCAAGGAACCTTTACATTTGACTTCACTTCAACGGCGACACCAGTGAATCTCTAGAGCTTCACTGTACGCCGTGATTCTGAGATTCTCACTACCATTTATCCGTATTGCTGATTCCTTCACGTCATCATCCCTACTTACGCTTTTCGTGACCCCGGCCATAAGCCCAACGGTCGAAGACCGCAAGGCCTCACTGGTGGTTTTGAGCTTTAGTTCGAATTGACCAGTCAGACCGTGGCAATTCCGCTCTTTCACCAGGTCCGCTTTTCTGTTTCCACATGTTTCGCAATTTTAAGTTTTTTTATCATGCGCTAGGCAGGATGCATCTTGTTATGCCCTCCCTCGCTTTGTTTTTGCCCGCCACCTTCAAATCTTAACAATCTTACCTTGTCTCACATTGTTTTTTCCACAAAAGAAAGACTAAGTCCTGATAACTGTGGTTCCCTGACCATGCCGGTTTGGGCGCGACCAAGCCCACATCGGATAATGCCCACTGTTTACGGCACTATCCCTTCTGCGCGCAGTCCTAAGCACCAGCAAATCCCGCTAATAGTGCTTTAATTCTGACTGTAAGAGTATGTTCATGCCTGATGGCATGCCACCCATTAGATGGGAATAAATATTATTATTATTATTGTCGATGACCGTGACTCCCTTCTTGTAATAAGGGGCTGCTGCCCCAGCTATATATTCAAAGTGGGCCGAAGAACGACCGATGTGTGGGTAAATTCATTTCAAGTGTGCTACCAGCTATGGCGCAGTCGGGTTATGTGAATTCTCAGTGGTACATTCGGCTTGCTTCTTTTGCATGATTGCTGGGCCGAATTCTTGAAGGATAAAAGGCGCTATATCATGCCAAAGCGTGAGCTGATTACGACTAATCAGCCGCCCATATCTTAAACTACTAATCTGGACGTCGTGAACTCGAAGAACCTTGGAGTCTCCCGAGACGCAAAACAATGATGGTTTCCAATAAAGATGAAACGGCTGCAGAATGCTTCTCAGGTTTTTAGCAAAGATTAACTTCACTTGCAGGAAGACAACTCCGCTAAGGGAGACTTACTCCTGGTTTGAGAAACATTAATGTTCAAGAGGTTGATATTGACTCTTTCAAAGACATGGAAGAAATTGAACAAGTATTTGAAAGTGTCCCATTTGGCTTCAACATTCATTGATTTCCTTGGTTCACTAAGGATGGCAAGTCGACCAGTAGACCCAAGAACAGTTTCGTGGCAATCAAGGTCGATATCGCCAGTAATATGGCTCAAAGCACAAAAGACTTGGCTGAACCCCTGAATAATTCAAGAATAAAGGTGGCGTGGCCATGGGCGTTCCTGTATCCAGAAGGTTGTGTTCAATTGCTTGTAGTCTAACACGCGCCGGACGAAAACTTATCAGAAGGCTTGCTCCCGGACATAAATTTTATGACATGGTTTCTGCGTGAATCCATAAATTCACACTAATGTGTTCTTGTAACCCTGAAAGCTTTATTCATGGCAGTCGTTGTAACGGTTACGTTTCCGTTTAATTACTTCCCCAAACCATTCTACACTAGCACCTACTATCCACATTTTGTTTTTCTGCCTCACAATCACGCGTCAACTTCGTGCCAATGAATCCGAACTTTGGTCAACAACGGATTCTGTGAACTCGTTAAGGGCACAGTGTGTTTTCACATTGTTGCTTTTTACGTTACACTCAACATGTATATGAACAGAACAAACGAAACACAGGACACACAACACAGTCGCGACACTCAGACTCGCGCGCGCGCGCAGGGAGCAAGGAACCAGCCAAACACTCCAAGTCAACTGAGTTCCACAAGTCTGCACGGACAACTACGGAACACGTGTAGCAGACGTACCACAGAGAATACACGTCCCGCGTCCGGAGCTTCACTCAGGAAATCTCAAAAATTATCCTCAAACGATAAGTCATTTTTTGGCTTATTCCACTCCTTGCATTGTATCTATTTTTATCGAGTGCACGGTATTATTGTATTCATTATCATTCTGGTGCAACAGACTTTTGTTAGTGATTGTTACCTTCTGATAATCACCTAAACACCAACCAGATCACTAACATCATCATGACAGAAACAACCATCAGCGTCTTCTAGAACATTGTGACAACCATTTAATATAGCATTCCGGCAAACTGGTGAGTCAACATTGCCGTGAGCTTCTTAGCATAGGACATAACATCATGTACATTATGAACAAAAAACTCATGGAGTTAGTCTAGAGTGCTAAATTGCGAAATGCAAATCAGTTCGTACGTGGTATCCACCTAAACGAACTTGGATTGAGTGTACTTCTGCCATATTGCGCGTGGCACACAATGCCAAACGTCTTAGCGTATAACTCTCCCTTTGTCAAACCGATTCGATAGCGTAAATTTTTTGAACGTAGCCTCCCGCAACCGCTGTAGGGTGCCTCTGCACCTAGGCTTCCTGCGATAATCCGCACTGTACACAAGCTGTTACCTGGGAGTGGTGGTCGGCCTTCTGCTTTACAATGATCCTGCAGGTTACACTGGCTGGAACCCGGTACTCCGAGTTTCAACCAGGAAGGCCAACACCAGCACACCAACTAAGTAAGCTGGTCCCCATAATGTGAGATGGTATTATTCGGCAGTCTCAACATAAAGTCGTACTGTTTTCCGATAAAGGAGTATGAAGGCAGTAAGGCGTTTTTTCAAAAGGACCGGGACCTCTATACTCATAGAAGCAGTGGTGCTACCTTCTACCAAAGAAATGAGGGTTTGATGTCAGCCCTAAAAACCGCACATACTGACTGCCCAACGATTGGCCGTGACCGCCGGCGCATTATTCGATACGGAACTGCTCAAAAGAAGCTGATTTGAGCAGACACATTAGGAGTCAGGCAGATGTGCCGTACTCCTCGCGGTCAAGTGGATCAGAACATTGAACTATTGGCTCTAGGATGTGTCTATCAAGAAAGTCGTAACAACACTGACATCACAGGTTAGACATTTGATTCGTCAGGATAGGGTACTGTAACTAGCTCATACGTCCTCGCATTGTCTTGCGGATAGAACTTTTGAGTCAGATGCACAGGGCCAGGTACATCATCCAAGCCCTCTTTTTTGACCTGGGAAACCGCCCTTGCCTCTCTTCGTTCACCGGTCATCCTCCACCCCCCACTCAACGAATAATACACCTAGGTTAGCCTATCTGCTAATATCCTAAATTATCGCACAGCAAACCAAAGCAAATAAACACCTATTGAGCCTCAAATATCTTACCCACGTTGCGGCTTTCAACTCTGAACACTCTGCCGAAATACACAAGAACAACCTGCTGCTGAAACTTTGTTTTCCCTCTCCGTCGATCCATGTTGGGTCCACGGAACACGCGCGAGGAACATTACTTAAACCGTGCATCCCGAGCCTCTTGAGGTGATCTCAAATGTTCTATATTTCACTTTCTGGGTATCTTGATATCCTGGAGAAACTCCTCCTGGAATAAACGGTGTGAAAGTTGTACTCCTCCTCAAGGCCGAAAGCGCGTTACTGGACTAAATCCAGTAAACAATAGTTTTTTCATTGTGCGGCTGTCCTAATCAGTCAAATCCACTGCATTTTGACGCAATATACGGCACCCATTTGTTGTAATAGCCTACGCCTCGACTGACCGCAGTTCTTGGACCGAGAAAGAAGACTTCTATTGAGATCTGCTACGATTGCTTCGGTCAGCAAGAAGGAAGGACACAGTAAACCTGGCGGATGACATGAACGCTCAACTTCTATGACAAACACCGGAATAAGCACAATTAGGTGACAGATTTGAGTCCATCTCTAGCGTGCGGATAACGGAAAGCGGCTGCTTCAACCGTATGTTGATGATAGTCCTTTCCTAACTAGTACGTGCTTCCAGCACAAACGCTTAAGTTGAGTTCATTGGACGCAACCAACCGCAAGACAGTCATGGACTCAATCGGCGCCCGGTCAACCAACACGGAAGAAGAGTTCTCTCCCATGCTGACCAATTTTGGGTTTTCTTCAGTCACTTCCTGTCAGACATCATTTGCTGCAGTCTGTAAGTGGAAAGAATGACACATGGAACTTTGCTGCGGCACGCTGTCATGGACCGAGTTGTTTGCTGCCATGCGTCCATGTGCGTTGGCCAGCGGAAATATCATAAAATACTCTCCCACGTTTTTAAGACGGTTCGGTTCAAGAGTCTTTCTTGGCATCTGATGCCGCACAGAAGGAGTCTGAACCCACATCAAATTAGACCCATTTTGTCGTCACTGGTGATGGGAACTAAGTTCTCAGCGCCGGAGCTGGCCGAATTGATAGTCCGCGATTTTCGACTGATGAATCTTTCAGCAGACAACTTCCCGTCTCCTACATGGCAGTCTGATGCACGCCGGTCGGCCAGTGGAATCCTCTGGGAAAACTTGAAGGAGGCTCTTTTTGCTCAAGATTTCAGCAGCGCCCGTTTGAGGCTACAGATGAGGCGTTCTTCCTGAACGTTTGGTTATGGGTGATACAGTGGCGACCGTACGGCCAATCGATATTTGGCTAATGGAATCGATTTCTCGGAATCTACGATGTTTCGCAGGGTACCACTTCATGGCTAAGTGTGTCAACGTCTAATGCATTTTCTACAAATTCTCTCTATGCTTGATTTGTTTTAGTGAGCGAATCCTGAATGTCAACGATTACCAACAGTTGGCAAACTGTACCTAATGAAATAAGACATCACGACTTACGGAAAAACGTGGGTCACTTACACTAGTTAAAACGTGCAGGTAGTTCTGAGGTTATAATAGTTTATGGAACTTTCTAGAGCCTACATTGATCTGGTGGGCGCAAAATATGCGGGAGTATCACTCCTCTAACAAAATTTTTTCTCTGATCTTCTGCTTGACCAAATCCTGTGTTTCCGAATCTCAACAATAGCCAATTCTGGTAATCATCCCAATAGACACCTTCATTATATTCAGATAATTCGTACTGGGTTTGAAGACCGTAAGGTTTGCAGGTGATGCCCCATGCCCGTAAGATGAGTTTTCTTGTACACTGCTTGCTATCACGGTGGAAATGCACAGGTCGTGTTTTATGGCACGTACTCAGTTGTGGATGGTGAAACATAACGGACTTTCCACGGCCGGCACAGGAGAGTTGCCAGATAGTCTGCGGCTGGGATGCACATGGTGAGCTGCCCACCATAACGCAAGTCATTGAGTTCCAACCCAGGTGAACAAAGCCGTCTTTGCCTGGGCGGTGAGAACTTAGCCGAAGCACAAGACTAACATGCGGCTAGGGGTCCACGATGCCTAATTAACTGGCTAGATGTAACCCACGTCGATCATAGCCGACATTTGAACAAACCTAGAAGACGCACACGTCTAACGCGCGCCCATCTATCTCGACTTAAAAAAACGGTCAAGCTAAGACGACATCAAAAGTTGAATTTTATTGAGCGTTTTGACTATTACATATCCTGGCAGGGAGAGTACGGCCTTCTTGTTGCGTGGTGTTCATAGAAATATTGATGCCTTCAAATGAGACGAAAATATAAGTAAGTTTATCGAGATATCACTATGAGAGAGGCGGCCGATAGACTGAGGGAAGCACCTACTCTATAAAGCAAGGACTTCAGCCGATAGTCTCGTTGAACCGCACTTAAAAGTCATCTTCAGTGGCTAATTTTTATTGCGCTATCTCATGTGGCTGATGCCGAGTATTGGGCCTCAAGAAATGCGAGATTCACCTGAATTGCATGAAGCCTCAATAACAAAAAACGGACTGAAACTTGTGGCCCTTACATGTCTCACATGAAATCATCGTCTCTTTATTCTAACTGGCACTATACAGCAGTGGTACTAATGTTATGCTATTATTTCACGGCTGTAGATTTGCTCCCACCTGAGCCGTTCATGTGAACACACACGGACTTCCGGGAACACTGTGCTGGGATTCTGTGCTTGGGTCCAAGTCAAAATCATAGCATGCCTCTATGTGGACCGTTTGGCAAGCACTTCTGTGCGGTTTCTGGATAGGTCAGGGGCTAGACAATAAAAACAAAGGAGGACGATTGCTCAAACAGGAATCATATGAGTACATATTCTACAAAGTGCCACAACCACCTACACATGAAAAATAAATTAATCACATGTGTATTCACCCCGCAGACAGGCCGAAAGATCCTCACTGCACTGCGGGCAAGGTTCACTACCACAACAGTCCACGTGACTTGATCAGCGATCCGCTGCGCACCAGTCGCAGCTGCGCTTAGTCGGCAGGTCAGAAAGCCTACAAAAGCCAAATCTACGCCTTTAGACCACCATCTGGGTGGAGGTGCGGTGGCCTCGATTACTGACAGCAGGTCGTCCGTCACAGCAGGGTTTTGCTCTAAACAATCTAATGTATCATGACGGTGGTGGCTTTCCTGAGTTTCAGCACCTGAAGTTTATCCACCACACAGTTAAGTTACTTACGCGATCCATCGAAAGTTGATGGCGGTGGCTTGGGAACACGTTCAATGGGAAGCAACCCAATAAAATATATATGAATAGTATTTCTTACTGCATGGAACCAACGGATTTCTGAATACCGAAAACAAATGGATAAGGGGAAACTACATCGCCTAATGGAAGGTGCACGTGGATTTACCGGCACAGGCGTCACCATCGGAGAGCACTTTTGTGTTTGTAAAAGGAACCATAAGTTAGTTAACGTAGATTTACCTCCCTTTGTTTGTTCTTACCCGATGGGGTTGAAGCGTTTGGGGTTGCTGCCCCAAGTGCCTAAAAACCAGAGAAGATGCATACGTAGTCATTCGACAGACCACGTTTAGAACACAGTCGTCGCCCTCCAGGATTTCCCTTCGGTCACAGTGTTACGACATATGGATCTTACATTCTTGCATGGGACACGCAGAGTGCCACACAGCTTTCGTCTGGCGTATTTTAGCTTGTCCTAGTAATGCACCGGCTTTATCAAGCTACCGTTGACGTTCTCAGGACGGTTGTCGGTCACACTGACAAAATGGACCATCCCGTATCGTGTGCGCACAGCCCATTTGCGAGTGAGTTACAACCGGTGGGCCGTGATGTAAGGGACGAATCGTGGGACCGTCCGACGCAGTCGTGACGGAATCTGTGCTAGTATATTGGCTTGCATTGTCTAGGTAAGCCATACGGTCCAATATATGTCGGCACATGACGTCTGTCATCAGGAACTTGTGTAGTCTGTATCCACAGGCCGCGCATTACTTGCTTTAAAAAGGCCTACTACCACAATCGGTTGCTAGCCCGCGTACCATCGACATTTACTACATCTGGAAATCCAACTATCCGTCACTTACTCAACATGGCTGGTCAACACTTCCGACAGTAGTTGTATATGTCCTGAGCGTTAAGGACCTTGCCTAATTCCTCGGCCACAAACTGCCGCACTTCATGTAATGGTGTTTCATCCCTCAGGAGGGTCATGCAAGTGTTCAACTCCTCTTCGGTTAGCCATTGATTGATCTACAAAAACTAGGAAACCGCATGGTTGTGTTCGAGATAATAAGAAGTGACTGAGAGATAGTTCCCTTGAACCGAAACCGTGCTGGAGAACTGGAGCTTCGCTAACTGTTTGCTATTAGCTATTAGTTACCAGCTTCTGTGGATTCCTTAGCATTCTGTTGGTTTTGCTGACCGCCTGCTACATTTGCAGTACAACCGCTTGCAGTGCAAAACAGCGCCGGTGCTTCTATTACCAACATATTGCCACATAATTATCCTCCATGTGATCATTTAAGGCGGTCTCAAACGCCGTAAAGAATGGTAAGCAGATCGCCGCCAACTTCTCAACAAACATACCTAAAGCAATATCTGAAGCCATGGGTGATCCTTGGCAGAAAAATGCTTTTTTCTGCAAAACATTTGCGGGTGAAATATAAATGTCTACACCAAAATGTTGAATTTGACTGTATACATGCTCAAACCAAATATCACCCTAATCTACCTTCGTTTTGTCAAGGTTTGGTCTAATTAATCGTCCTTCTCAACTATTGGCGCGGAGTTGACTTTGAACTCGCTATGCTATGGCTTCAGAAGTGGCTTGAGATATGTTTGTTGGGAAATCAGGGGATGTTTTTTCATTTTTCACGGCGTTTGAGAATACGTCGAAGGAATACATGACGAATAAATTGTGGTACTTGTGCGTGTAGCGTGTAGCTGAAGTAGACGGCCATCAAGACAAAGGAAAAGCCGAGGAATCCGATGGTAGCGGATTGTACTGGTCTGACGCTCCCCGGATGTAGTAAATGTCGATGGAACACACGCGACAAACTATTTTGGGTAAGTTTTTTGAAGAAGCTAATATCTGGCTTGTAGATGCAAGCTGTACACTTTCCTGATCACGGATGGCATGGGTACCCGTCGTCCAGTTATGCATGCCTTTGGAAAAAGCTGACGGTTTGCTCCCAGGCGTGAACTTTTTGGCTTGTTTAGGGAAACGATGGGCAAAGAGTATTCCGTGAAGACTTTTGTGATTAACAAACTGGCGGCACAAATGCGGGCAGCGAGAGTTCGGCTGCAGTGGCATGTTGTGCTACTACCATATTAGAAGAGCCATCTAGAAACATGTATGTATCATACAACACTTATGTATTTTTGATCACAGATACACTACAAACAGTTGGCACATATTCCAACACAATACTCGCCTGGACAACGTCGTCCAGTAAGTTTTCTGTTTATCATAATACTAGCACACAGATTCCGGCGACATCTGCATATGCCGCGCTGCACGGACCCACGATTTGTTTCTTTACCTACGGCCCACTGGTTGTACACCACCTGCAAATGGGTCGTGCACGCACAACCCGGGATGGTCCATTTTGGTAATGTGACTGACAACTGTCTTGAGAACGCAAATGGTCGGCTAAAAAACTGAGTGCACCACTCAGACACACTGGAGCATGCAATACAGTAGGTATCCTGGCACGCTGAGTGGCTCATGCGGGAGGATGAGATGCACACGTTATACCATTATGACAAACGGAAAATCCTGGAGGGTGACGACTGCGTTCTGAACGTTGATTTTTGAATGACCATGTATGCGTTTTTCCTCGTTTTGAGGCACTTGAGACCACTAATTCAAAGGCCGCACTATCATATTGAAGGAACAAAGAAGGTGGGGTCAATCTACGTTAACTAACTGACAGTTCCTGGTGCAAACGCCTAGGGGCTCCGGGAATGTTGACATCTGTGCTGGTAAATGCACATGCCCTTTGTACCAGGCGATGTGGCTCCCCTGCATCTATTTGTTCTCTGTATTGTGAGGCAATTCGGTTCCAAGTAGCGAGAAACATTCTTCACAGATAATTTCTCAGGTTGCTTCCCCATCGACCAACGGTGACTGCCGGATTGCATCCTGCCGATTACATCCTGTAAGGTATACCCCTTACATCTGTTCCCAAGCCACCGCCGACAGCTTTTGATGGTCCGTCCAGAAAATGCAAAGGTGTGCTTGCTAACTGGTCCGCACCGAGGACATCTTGTGATGTTGACCTGGACCGAAGCACAGAACCCCAGCGCTGTTTGTCCCGGAAGTCTGTATGCGTCATTGTTTTCGACTCCAAGGATGTGGCAACCGTCAGCCGTGAGTCAATGCCTTAGTACTAAAACTAACGTTGTAAAGCGCCATGTGGAGGAAAGAGACGATGATGATTTCGTGCGATTCATGCAATGCCCATCAGCCCCGGGCTGCCCGTTTGCTGATCGGAGCTTATGCATTTCATATAAGTCGTGTTTCTTGAGGCCTTACAGTCAGTTGGCACCCCGCTGCAAGAAATCACGCAATACAAATCAGACGTCGAAGATGGCGTTGTGGAATGAAGCTTATACGAGACTGTCGCTACTAAAGTGCTCCCTTTGTGGGGTAATTATTGTTCCCAGTTTGTCAGCCGCCTGCCTCATAGTGACGTTTCGACAACCTTAGTTATATGTTCTTCTCATTTCAAGACGTCAATGGCTCAATGAACACTGCGCACAAAGAAGGCCATGCGCTTCCCGGCAGGACATATGTACTTATAATAATAATACTGTTCATTCCCAACTAGTGGGTTGCACACCGTCAGGCATGACCGCACGATCAGAGTCAGAACAAAGCATGACTGGAGGAGTGGCGGGTACTGGGGATTGCGCGAAAAAAAGGAAAGTGTCATAAACAGTGGGCAGTATCCTATGTAGACTTGGTCACGCCTAAACCAGCATAAGAAGGCAAACACAGTCACCAGGAGTTTATCTTAATTTTGGGAGAGTATATCAAACTGAGACAAGATCAGATCGGTAAGATTTGAATGTGGCGGACAAAAACAGAACGAGGGGGCAAAAAAGGGGCATACTGCCCGGCACATGATGAAAAAACTTCAAATTACGAAAAATGAGGAACCAGAACAACAACCCTGGTGCGGTAGCAGGATGCCGCGGTCTGGCCTGTCAATTTGAACTAAAGCCTAAGACCACCGATGGGGCATTTCCGGCCTTGGACTGTTGGGCCTATGGCCGGGGTCACAAAAAGCGTAAGTGGGGATGATGAAGTAGAGGAAGCAGCAATACGCATAAATGGTAGCGGGAATCTCACAATCACGGGGTACGTTCAAACTGTAGAGACTCACTAGTGACGCTGTTGTAGTGGAGTCGGGTGTAAAAGTCCAGTGGGGGCGGGCGTTGGTGCTAACGCACAAGACGGAACGCGAACTGCACAAAAAATGACTAACTTTGTGAGGAGCATTTGACGGTCCATATTGTAGGCCTTGAAATTTCCTCATGCGGCCGCAGTTTTCTTGGAAGTTGTTTAAACGTACCGAAGGCCCACAATGGGCGCGGGATTCATATTTTCAATGGCTGCTGTGGCTGAGCACGTTTCGTTCGTGAACGTGGTGGACGACTTTGTAAAGAAGTTAGCTCGCCCACGTTTTTTCTTTTCCATGCACTTCAAATTGCTTTGAGAGAGTAAATGATCAAGAATTTCGTAGTTTTCGTCCTCATTAACCCCAAAAGACCAGCAAGTAGCTACTTTTATGTGAAAGCGTTCTGCCGATGCAGCAGGCGTCCCCGCATATGAAGGCAAGGCCGCGAAATTCGTCGCAACTAGTAAGTTCATCGTTACTTGTTTATAACCAATAGTACACTTTGTACCAGGGTGCAAGGAGTTGCCACCTTAGTTTTAGTTAGGTTGCACCACCCAAAGTCCACTTCACCATCCAGACATAGCACACAAGTTCTTCCCTCTTGCTCCCTGAAGCACTCATAGACCCCCAAAACGTAAGTCCCTCACTAGTTCCTGATGACCAGCAGTCACATCTAGCGTCTAATGTCTGTTTTTGCCATGCACCACAAATTTCTTGGAACTGACAGCGGTGACTCGTTGACTGGCGACCCATACTCTTACCTTCCAGTTGAGTTGACGTGGTAGATTCCAGTTGAACCACGGTTCTTATCCATTTACTCGGAAGCTGTTACCCAACCGCTTATTATTTGTCTGCTGTCCCTGTTTACATTAACGTCCGCTTTGCATATTAGATACCCTATTATTGGATTTTTAACTGAGCTAAAAACTACCGCCATGTAATCGCCTGTTCCAACTAGTTCAACGGCTAGCCTACCTGCTGGCTAACTCGGCGGCAACTTCCATATCTTTCCAAAATTAGGCACCTACTCTGGCCCAGCCAGCACTTGTCTTCCGGGTTAGCCAACAAAATCCACCTCTTCCTGGGTACATTTAGCATTTTGTCATCCGCTTTTAGATTTTTTTCTTTGGACACCTTTTTACCTGATGCATCCTGGCGCTCACCAGAAGCTACAGCTCTCATCCAATTCTTTCCACATTCCCCCTCTTCCCAAGATTCATACTTCGGCAGTAGTTGCGCAAACGCTCCGTACAACCGGTATTCATTCAATCTGGCTTATCCGCGGTCTACACCCACATGGTTCTCCTACTGATTAGAAATTTTCCGTGACTCTGACTACCTGTCAATCTCCTCGTCTACTTCAGATCAAGCTGCCACGGAAATGCCCATCCTCTTTCCGGCTGTGGCAACCTTGAAAACCGTGACGGGGCTGTCCAGAAACCCAAGTAGGTCAGAGCAATGATGGCATGGCACTGCCATACCCAGTCTGATGGCACTCCCGCAACTACTTTCTTCAGAATCTCGACCGCAGCTTCTTGACTACTCGAGCCTGTAATCGCAACCACAAACAAAATTCTCACCTGGGCCCAACCGCCTCGTTCTAAACCGCTGAACATATCGTTCGGTCTTAACCAACCTAGATTCCCGCCTCAATTTCGGTTTGCTTCTTCCAAAAGTTCAAATTCATTTACGGTGTTCAATTGGCCCTATGCATTTGCACCATCTCCTCATCAACACTACCCTTTACACCTGACCTCCCTGCAACAGTGACACCAGTGAGTCTACTCAGTTTCAATTTAAACCATATTTTTGAGACAATACTTGCCGATTGCCTCCAGATCGAATTCTTCAATCTCATTCTCCACTCTTGCTTTGTGTAACCCTAGCCATCTACTCCACCGCCTAAGGTCACTCATGGCTTTCAACGGTTTTCACTTTTAGTCCAGGTAAGCCGGCTTCATCTTTGAACTAGTAATACCTCATGCCCATTGTCCTAGTTTTTTCGGTTCCCAAAACTGCGGTGGCTTCACGTAGTAAGTAGGCCTCGTTGGTTGTAACTTCCTCTCCGTTGTGTCGTTGCCTGCGGCGTTCACATTGTAACAACTGAATCATACCTCTGTTGGCATGCTCCCTACAATTTGGGAATAAACCTATTATTATTGTCATTTTCCGCGCAATACCCTGTACCCACAAACCCCACCGGTCATGCTTTTATTCTGACTGCAACATTATGATAATGCCTGACGGTATGCCACCCACCAGTTGGAAATAAACATTAATACTATTATTATTATGAAATAATGGAGTGTAGTTCTCTTTTGAAGTATGTTGCTCCATCGTCAAAGGCTCGCTAATAAGTCACAGATCATTTTGAGACGGTACTGACTATCCAGGATTGTTACATCTATCGCGTCAAGTGCCGACCCCCGTTGCTATGTAGGTCGGTTGCTACGTTTGTGGCCAAGCTTGGAGAATGCAGTCGTGTACTGTTGGTGTAATCTGAGTTTGGTAGTTTAAGCCGCCTGTGCTTCTCCCGCGTGCAGCATATCGTACTGTTCCAACGTTTTCCGGATATAGTAAACGTTTAGGCTACGCATGTGACGAACCGTAAATAAATAAATAAATAAATAAATAAATAATTTTAAAGCCTCTGACGTTCACTGTGAAGGTGTAAGTTATACACGTTCCTTGTGATGAATGGCGTGGGCATCGGGTGACCCGTGATGTATGCCTTCGTTGAAACAAGCATTTTGCTTTTTTGCGCAAGCTGTTTTGCCTGTTCAAGGACATGATGGATGGGCAGTACTCGGTCAATACGTTCGTCATGGACAAGATGACGCCACAGATGCGGGCTGTCAAAGCTGTTTTCGGCTGTGATATAATGCTGTGCTATTTTCACGCACGACGAGCCATCCGGAAGCACGTACGTTTCATTGCGTTGCTGCAACTCTTTCAGACGATTTCCAACCGCAGCCGGCACATATTCAACCGCATTGCCCGCATTGATAACGTAGCTGATTAAGTGACTGTGCACCGGACAGTAATCACGTAGGTTTTGCTAAGATTTACAGATCCTGCAGAGGACTGACCCCGGGGTTGTCGCCTATTTGAGTGCACACCGGTGGTACATCACTCAAAATTGTGCCATTCATGCACAGCTCGGATTGATACATTTCGGGAGTGTGACCAGTAACCGTCCGGAGAACGCCAATAGGCGTTTGAAGAGGCACGTGCATCACGCCGATAGCCTGGAGCATGCCATCCGGAAGGTCACTTGGCACAGTGAGTGGCTCATTCGCGAGTATAAGATGCCCACCACTTATCACTGTTACCACCGAGAAATTTTCCAGGGAGACAGCAGCGTTCCACGTGTGGTTTCCAGGATGACGACGTATGGCGCCATTGAAGTTATCAGGTGCATTGGCACCTGCACGCCAAATCTGATGTACCATCAGACAGATCGCTTCAAGGTGAAAAGCCTGTTTTTAGTAACAGTTGGTTTGTGGTACAAACCCCAAAATGTGCTCAGACGGTTGACACTCCGGCTGGTACCTGCACATACATCTTTTATCAGCCTACGCGGCTACCCTGCATACACATATTCTCGGTACTCAGAGGCCACTCGTTCCCCTGCAGTAATTTACTCAATCAAACATGCATTGTCTAGGTCGATTTCTAATCCATCAGCGGTGGCTGGCCGAATACAACCTATCAGAAGGAGTTATACCTCTATATCTGGTTCCCAGGCCACAGCCATCACCATTAGGTCTGCGCAAGCAGCTGGAACGATGGGTTGGCAAATCGAAGTCGCTGGTGCCACGTAAGGCTACTAGCCGCATGAAGCATCTGATTTTACAAACGCAGCTGATGTTACGCCGACATTCAAAAACTGTACTAGAGAGTCAGCCTCTGGTGTTGGAGGACAAACGTCACCAACCTAGGTGGCGTTCTACGCTGGCAGACGATGTCCCCTGTGGTCGCTGTGGCCAGCCGACTAACCCTGCTAATCGCTGGTGTCCGCGAGATTGATTACCACATCGCGGTTATAGCCGCAGTAACGAGCCTTGCCCATTTTGTGGAGAAGATCCTCAGGTGCGTTCACCAGGTGAGCGCGCACGTAGCAGTTAAACTATTTCCTTTAGTCGCCGGTCCGTTGCGCAAACACAGCCTTCCATCCTTCGAGCGATCAGCTAAGAGGGCATGCTATGATGTGGATCTCCATCGGTCCATGGAAGCTAAGCCGACCGTTGTCCGTAAGGCCGTTGCAATAAAACCATTCTGCCCAACTTCGAATCAAACGGAGACCGGTAACTTGAGGCCTAAATACAATCACGAGTTTTATAGATCTTGCTTTTGAGTCCCGGGATGACGAGGATTTTGTCCGATTTCAACTGAGGCGCGGTACTTTTGAAATCGCTTCCGTTTTTTCCATCGTGCGAAGTTGTGAAAGAATTCTTTCACTGTTCAAGCTATTTACAGAGTTCACA
>SJOL01011079.1:0-12365 GCA_004794785.1 Opisthorchis felineus | reverse complement strand
TATCCTCGCTTCGGAGGAGACCAAATTCTTACTTATGCCCTGTTTGAACAAGGTTTGGCCAGCAAACACACGGCGGGGACATGGTAAGAAGATTTTCAAGCTAAGAGCGCACACTTTTTTTAGGCAAAATTTTTTCTCATTTCGTGCAGTAGCTACCTGGAATAACCTTCCCCCGATGGTTGTCCACGCTCCTTCTAGAACCCAGTTCAAAGCACTATTAGACACTTTCTTATGCGAGTCCTCGCGCTGGCAAGCATACTGCCCCGCGCTGAGAACTTATAGAGCAGTGCTACACCCTTTTTTCGCTTGTGCCTTTCAGGTGAACGACATCCGCTGAACGACAAGAACAAAACCAACCCGGGAAACTTGGGCAAAAGCCTCGATCCTGTGTAGCAATCCCTGAATCCGTGAACGCCCTTCTTGACATTGGATCAGACTCAACCTTAGTGTCACTTGAAGTGGCAATCCGACTGGACTGAAATCTACCCCAACAGAACTGGCGTTCAACTCCATCTGTGGATCATCAAAGGGAAGTACAGTGGCTTTCAGTTTAACTATCGAATCCTTCAACAGGGATTATCAGGCCATGCAGAAACCGCATACTCTACCAACGAGTTGCCCTTGATGAGAACAACCCTGTCGTCTAGAGATTTACCCCGTTCCTGGGCCCACCTGCGAGATATCAGGCTTCCTCGAATCGCGTCCGAAAAGGTATTTATTCTGATTAGCACCAGTGCACCAGATGCATATTGGGTGATAGAACAGCTTATCGGGATCATGAAATAACAATTTGCTTCACTGACCACATTCGGTTGGGTTATCTTTTGTCCATCAGGTTTATGACAGGGTACAACTGCCACAATAAACTGTATGAACGCGCAGGAGAAAATGGAAAGTAACGCGCCGTGCGAATTATTACATGCATCTTACCGTGGTGGTCATATGGGCTCTGGGGACATCGACGAGGCAAGTTTTTACATGGGCGACCTTCCCTCGGCGGATTGACGGCCACATAACCAATCTCCGGCTCCGAAACCGTTCTGCGTCGTTATATTGAGGGAAACTGCGGTTGTCAGTCCGACTGGCGTGCGGATTGCCGTGGTGGTAAACAAGGGTCACCCAAAGGGGAAAGTGCCACCGAAAAACGTCTTTTCTATGGTGCCCCGGCACCACGCGGAGACTACCGGTTGTTTGGTAAGCGACAAACGGCATGTATGAGGTTGAGATACAGTAAGCTCCCTGTGATGTCAAAAACCAAAGATTTTCTGAGTTGCGATACAATTATCACCGTTTGGACGTTGCTATCGACTTTTCCAAATATGAAATGACCTGGTGTGTTTCCTTTCTGCTACACAGTCCATTTAAGCTGGGAAATACAGCTAATTATCGCGTTTTTCATCGTGATATTGACCCTCCGGCCACTACGGATACAACCTTGCTTAATCCGCTGGACGCTGACTACTCTTACTCAGCGAGGGCATGTCCGCAGCTGGCCGACGTGTACAAAAATGCCTGTTACGTGGCAGATGACGTTAGCGGCACTGGTAAGGTTCCTCCTGGGAAAAATATAAATTTTGCGGCTGCTAGTTATGCTAAGCGTGAGGCTTTGGCTATTGGCGGTCCATGGTCACCATTCATGGACGAAGCCAACCCTTTTGGTGATCCCCAACATTAATTAACAGTGAAATCCATACTTTTAATGAATATAGCGCTCTAGATTTGATTTCATACCATGAATGGATTCGCCTTATAGAGACCAGGTATTATCGCTTTGCGGATACCACAGCATCCGCGTTTACCGGCGATGATGTGCATCTGGTTACACCCGGACACCCAGAAGTGGTTGTTTTCTTCATACCAAACGAATCTCACTTGATTCTTAGTGTCTAGAAAAGGGGGGGTAGAGGATCATTACCAATCCGTGTTGCAGGGCCTTCTTTCGCCAGAACAGAAGCCAGAGAAGGAGCGCCGACGGTTAACTCACCTCTGTCACCTGAACGACAAACCGGCAATCATTATTCATGCCAACAAGAGTGTCAGGGGAGGTCGCTTTCATTGTCGTTGTGCTTCGTTCTCCTTCCTTCTGGACTACCGCATGGAAGAGCAAAAGTAACGGGATGTTTAGGTTTCCTTATTTGCTGAGCGATTCCGTGAGATGCATAAACGTGACTGCACCTTCATGACCTTCAAGACCAATAATGTTGCGTTTGAACAAGATTGAAAACTGATGGAAAACTCTGTGCTCAAAATCGCCACGCTTTGAGTTAACTCCTGTGGTTAATTCAAATGCTCTTAAATGAAACAATAATTAAATATAATATAACGAGCCGGAGGCAAATGGACCCAGTCAAGAACTGGAAGCGGCCTAATACTACTTGAATATATGTGGATGAGGGAAATTTTAGTTATCTTATGCGGCGTCCTTTGAGTTAGCGAAGACTGCTGATAATTTAAGGCGCAAATATTCTTTGTGCAGACAAACCAAGCCATTGCTGCAGTTTGTTATTAGCGTTTGTATTGTCCGACCGGGCAAAATAACCCACGGAAACCAAACAACGCGGTCAGGCTGGTGCAAGATACCGCAATTCGGTTTGCAGTGTAACTTGAACGTAATAAATAATTTCAGACAAAACGAGTTTAAGTTGATCAATTAGACATAAAATGTGTGCCAACTTACCCGGATGGCCAGTGAAACATATTGCGGTTAGACAATGACCGTTGGTTAGTTCGCAGAAACCTCGCCATTTCTATTTAGTTGTAGTAAAAGCACCAACAAATTTCCTCCGCATCACGTTTTAGGCGAAAAATTAGCCAAAGCTGCACAGGGCGGCCTTGATATTTCATCATGCAAGTCATAATGGAAAATGGACCCTGCTTCACTCAAGACGTGAGTATGACCCTAGGGAGTCTCAACGCCTTAGGGTTTGTTATGATGTAAAACAAAATTTGGCAATTTTTGACAATTTATAAAATGTTTTTAAGAATAACACTGGACAAAATACTTTCCGCATCTGAGCCCCGAACAACCATTCCATCCTCGTAAACCGTTAAGCAATATGTTCTGGTCTGGCGCAGTTCCTGTTGAGGACAGTCCCGCTTTGATTCGGCCGTGCACCATGAGTTAACGAGCAAAGAATGAAAACCAATTTCAACTTCCCATTGGACGCGGCGCCTGTAAGTTTAATGACATTTGTGGGGAATACTGCAGAAGCACGATAATTACACGGGCATTTTGTTAGTAACTGATTGTCTGCCCAAACTGGTTTGTGGTTCTATGCGGTGACCCAGCGGTAAATGGGCCGTAGTGCAATCCAAAACCAAAGGAAAACGGCAAGAAAGTTAATTCATTGAAGCCCAAGTTCACACGTTTACCTGATCACAAAAAAATGCAAAAGCATCGTAAACGAGTGATTTAGCTGGGTTCTAAGTGAGTCACTCGTCAAAACCAAATTGATATGCAAAAGAGTGTATTTGTCTAAACGTAAAACCCCGTTTTGTTTCCTTATTCGTTGTTTATCGATTTAACATGGTGGAACCAACATGAATTTAAAAAGGTATTTACGTACGGCTGGTTACGCAAATAACAATATTTTTCGTTTTATATTACTAAGATAACACGCAGAAACGGAAATATTCGGCAGCCGTTCCTTGAATGCCGCAAAATCAACTTAGCTAGATGCATAGTTCCACGTTGAAATGTAGGAATAATGCAAGGGGTAACTCACTGCCACCAACCATTTTCTTAGTCCCCACGATGGGTTTCAATTAAGTCCCTACCACTTATTCTAATGGTTTTAACCTCAACAAGTGTCACAAAAGAGCGAGCAAAATTACCAACCGAAAACATATTGGGCATAAACCACGTACATCCCCGTCCAACTGCTTTGATCACATACTTCGATGAATGTCAGATACAAAACGGGAACAAGCTTATCAAAGTGCTAAACACCTTTCTCGCAGCGACCTTTTGGTCCACAATTCAGCATCTTGGCTAAAAGAAAGTCTAGCTGTGATTAGATGTCTGTGTGACTGGCGTTAGCCTCTGATGATTTGGCGCTCGATCGTGAAAACCGTTTTTTGACGAAACCAATTTAAATTGCGGGAAACCCGGTTCAGAATAACTGAAACTATTTTTTGTATACGACGTGCAACCGGTGAGAAGTCACATTAAATATTGGAGACATCCTCAGGATTTACCGAATTTAATGCCATTAGCGACGGGTAGCAACCCTAATATTTGAATAGTTCGAAATAGTTTCCTATAATAATTTTACCGCGTGCAATTGGTCATTTTTCTTACCATCTAGACACATATGTTCTTTACACAACTGTTTCTGTAGTTAATGAGAAGTGTTTGCTAACGTTATGCTATCTTGATATCGGCAGAAAAACTTCAAAGGAAAAAATACTTTTCCCCAATCGGAGCGAATGTTACTTCTTCAGAGCTGCACCTGAGACCAAAGTACTAAGGAAATATTACAGCACTAATTTGCCTATCACATTTAATTCCTCCTGTTGATCAATCCATTCTTGCCGTACATCGCACCATCCCATGCTAACCAACAAAAGTTGAAGTTCTTTTCTTCTTAGCAAAACAATAATTCTTCCTTGATTGGTTTGTTCACAAAATTGGCCATATAAGCCAAGACAAGATACGTCTGTTTCGTACCCCTTTTGGACACTTAATTTCAGTAGCAATAGTACATCAGCTCGTCAGGATAGTGAGGGTTGGCTAACGTCGTTTGTCCTCCTTAAGGGCCCTTTTTCGGACCCTATTACTCCACCGGTACTGCGCCCACGAATTTTGATAGATACTTGCACCCATGAAGCCAAAACTTGTCCCAATATCATTTGTCTAATCCGCCTGGATTGCTTTACTTTCCCGCAATACTGATGCAAATAAGTGAGCTTATTTGTTTCTTTGGGTTTTGTTTAAAATCACGGTGCTCCTGAAGGCTCCTGATAGTCCACATTGTTGAAGTTGTCCAAAATCATCGAGGGTGCCGCTTTTGGCGAATAGGTATATTCTTGATGCGCAGCACCCTGACAACTCTTTTGAGTTACCCAAGCGTATGTATGTCCTCACCCAGCCTGCGGCGCGAAGGGCGATTCGTTTGCCAACGGCCTCCAAGCTGACCTTCATCTCAGGAAATGCGCATGATTGTGCTTCCCTCTTCCGAATGTTCTGCTAGCGTGCGCCCATCCTGGTTTAAACGTATGTCACTCACCTTCTTTATTTAAAAGAACTTTGCCTCCACAGTGTCAGCTCAGTTAAGAGAAGTCGGGAGAAAAATTTCAACGAACCCTGCTGAGTGTCTTGAATTCCAGCATCTATATTCTTTTCTTAAAGCCATGTCTGCTTTACTTCGAGGACTCCCTGCCTACCAAGCACGAATGACAAAAGAAAATTTTCTTCTTGCTAAAGACAGAAGACCCCCAGATTAAAAAAATATATTTGCATGTTTTCCTCCATCATACAACCATTGCAGTTTGAGGACACTTCTTCCTTCGTACGTTTTGTGATGAACTCCATCCATCGCTCTCTCCATCGATCTCGCCACTGCCCTTCAACACGAATCAAAATGGCTTCTTTATCATTCATATCTATCAAAACCTCAGAATCTCTTCCACATGCTCCTAATTTTCTCGTCTCTTTTTTGCCCAGAATCTGCTCTGTCATCTCCTGTTTTCCCTTCAAATTTCTGCAACGCAAGTGCACCGTCTGCTTTACTATTCTGATGTGGTGCCTTAATACTTGCATGCATTTTCTGTAAGCCATACCTGCCGTCTTCCATGTGTCAGTTCAGCTACATACTTTTGTCTTTCCACCTCATTCAAGCGACAAAAAATTCATTTTTCCTATTTAGTGGATAAGATGGGCTATCACAAACTTTGCACCGTTGAACTGTCCACTGTCGTGTCCAAATATGAGTCTTCATAATAATTAATTCCCACAGGACTGTTTAAGTCTGCTGAATGTATAACCTCTTATTGTCGACTGTTGGAGGCAAGATGGCTCAGCGATAAGAGCGCAAATTTGCTGACTGGAAGGTTTGTGGTTTGAACCGGACCTCCGCCTCCCGAGTTCCTTGTCCAGGCTTGGGAAACCTGGCAGTATCCCAGCCGTTGTGCTCTTTCGGATGGCATGGCAGTTAGGCACCGAAAGGGTGCTGCAGCTGAACGAACCACACTGTCGACTGTTGCGTGCAACCACCCTAGATTTTTGGCCGCTTTTTCGTCACCCGCAGTTCAATTTATCAATGTGTCTTTTCCTAATATACCGTTGGCTTGTGTGTTCTCTCATCTTAGCCTAATTACACTCATATATTAGCCGGGACAAATTCGCCCCAGTTAAACGAAAACAATAAATCCCCATTTGTCACCGTCCGTTTCCTCTGCTAAGCGGACCCAAAATAATCGTGCACTTGTACACGGAACAGAAAAACATGGTTAATTTACAAAAAATACAACCAGTTTTCTGAATGACACAGGCCACTTTCAGCCTGGATGCCCGCCATTATGACGAAAGTTCAATACTGATCAGAACTCAAAACACTTGTTCTGTTCTTCACAGGTGTGGATGTGTACTGTAACTATGGTTTGAACACCGATTGCCACACCCTCAGTTCGTGATGCCTTTTTATACGTTACAGTGTATTTCACTCGATACGCCCAAATATTTACCGGGCTATTTATAAACCGTACAAAACGATTTCCGAAGCTTCCTTATATAAAGGAATCGGTGGCCGCTTGGTTGTCGGGGTCAGAAGGCTGCACCTGAAAGTCGGATAATGGGAGGTAGTTTAGTGTAACCATAACATTTTATGGCGTTAAGCGGAAGTCAGCGTGATGAATTACTAGACTATGAACCACAGAAATAAATTTGTTTTGTAACTGGCCGTAACAGGGCCTTATGATACACAGTCCTCTATGCAAGGAGAAAGTTCACATTTGCGTGCCATCATTTTTATGGGTTTTTATTTGCGCCCCTGCCTTATGTGCTGTCGTTGCGGTGAAGAATAATGCTGTAGAACCTCCTTCAAAGAATAGATATATTTGAACCCAGTTGCCAAGCAAATGCCGATAGGCTAATGGGTAGTCCTCGAACACTTCTGGGGTAACCTCATGCAAGACGGGCCAAAGAACAGCGGCGGATTCCGCGAGTATGGTTTATATGTTTAGCGTCTCTGTAGTCGCTTCGCATGGTGTACGCCATACAGCATCTTCATATCCTAGGTTTTTGGTCTTTAGTGCACGTATGTGTGTAGGCACTAGTGAATGAGCATGAAGAACATATTGGAAGAGGCCTAGATACCCAGAGCATTTTGTATCCAGTCTGAATGTTGTCTCTTGTTCGCTGTTCCCTACAACCATGTATCAGCCTCAGCAAGTGACATGCGTGCGCACTCCCTGCACCAAGTAGCATACGCCAGTCCGTCGCTCAGCTTTTCCTAGAATCCACGTCACGGGGAGTTCGCTGGAACCGGAGTGCAGTTTTTCGAGATCGACAGCAAAGGTCCGTGTAGGGGTCGTCTAACGCAGCGAAACACTAACATACATTAGAGGTATTGGCTCCGCAAGTGAATACTGAAGCACCGTCATGGCCATCGGTTTTACCGAAATTGAAATGTATGACCCACTGCAATCCGATACCCTAAATGCTGCATATTTAAAGTCTACTCAGCACAAAACTGAAAAATCAACTCACCCCATGCTTCCTAATTGCTGGTGCAATACGCCATCTGTCAAATCTTGAATAAGCAAAAATTCCTATTGACACGCTTGCTTAACTCATGGAATGATGTCACCAGGTCTTAATGTGGAGCGCACCTGAGCGAATCCAGCTTGAACACAAAAACTGCCATCTTCACAAAGTGTGAAGTGCTCGTTATCATCTGCACAGCTCGACAGTTCCAAAAAACGAATCCATCCATATGCTGCTCAATAATGATGTAATTCAGGGATAAAATTGATGCCGCGCGTCCTCGGAATTCTCAGGCCACTCTCTCCCAAACATGAAAAATTCAAACAATAATGATCAGTGCTGATCCTGGTCAATTGCAAAGACGGCTTTATAAAAATTAGTACCTTAATCCCAAAGGTTGGTCACTGAACAGTACCAGATAGAACTATCCCCTCAAAAATCTACGACAATCAGTGCATTCGGTGTGATTCAATTGAAGAGTCCTTATGCGACTAACCCTCGAGCAGCCACAAAAGTCGTTTCACCGCTGATAAATGTGAGCATAGCAGCCGATGAACCCTTACGTCAAACGATAAATGTTTGCGTCTCTCAAATAATCCGACCTCTTATGCAGTCACATCGAACTCTGCTGGACACCAAATCGTCTTTGCTAACACTAAAGCCGCTGTACCACTCTTACTTACCTTACACCTTAGCAATACACCTCATTCTGATGTCACGCATAAGTATCTGTCGGCTTAAAACCCCGAGAGTTGTCAGATCAACTATCACGTCCCAACTCATATCAGCCACACTGATCCCACCGTTCCAATAATTACTCAGACATCTCATGTGATCGATAAAATGCACAACCCCGTATTCGTGCCCCCTACTGACGCATCTGTGAGTAAAACTCACGGACGTCCCATCTTAAAACACTGGCCAGCTTGTCCTCGCATGAACCTAGTCCCATGCGCTGTCGTCCCTAGACCTTTTATGCCATCAAACGGCAGTACTTATGTGGACGTTCCCAGGATGCCCTCACACTCAGAGAGCTCTGTGATTGCTCCCAGCACTACACCAACACCACCCTTATCACTAGCTCCGAGCCTCAAAAATTTTCTCGATCCTGGGCACTCCATGGCTCCTAAAAATGGACTTCTTGCGTTACCAGGATAGAAGCTGAGGACACCTCCATCAGCAAAGTAGAACCCTCTGCGGCTTCTGAAGTGTAAGAAGCGACGCATCTCCTAACCAGAGAAGTGGATGTACTAATAATTTACAACAGTTGCCCTCGTCATAGACTCCCTAGCTTACTCATCCTCCATGTTCCGCTTCCGCCAAAATACACCTTCGGTCTCAACCATTTATTGCCAAAGCCTCAGCGAGCCTCTTGAATCCCACTCAACGACCTATCCCTTGTCTTTGCAAGAAAACCCGACTTCGGTTCGGCCTCCCAATAAGTGTACAGTTTACACCAGACACCGTTCTGAAACGGTCCATGAGCAGCTCTAAGTTGCGCGCTCAACCTAACTACCGTAAAAATTGGTCCTTTTTCATGTAATTATCAGCAAGAACCATCTTGCGTTGAAACCACACGTGAGACATCATGCGTCGCAAGTGGTCTTGACCATTAATCACCAGTTTATCTATCTCTTATGCGACGTTCATTTCCTGGACTGTGTTTGTCTACTCTCTGAAGTGCAGACATGTTGCCTAGGATCTAGCGCCTGCAATCGTAATTGTTTTTATGCTCGTCTCCACTGACCTCGTCGTATTTCCTCACTTGCGGCCTTAGCTTCTGTGCCCCGCCAACCTAGTCCTTGTTCTTTCAAGCCGGGTACCATCCCTGAATAACTCTGTCAGCTCTGTTTAGTGTCTATTGCTTTGTTTTGAATAGATTTAACTAACCTCAGCCAAACGGAAGCCTTATTACCCCACTGTTCAAAACCATTCTACATCATCCGATCACGCGCAGGGCACGCACATCAAATATTGGGTCTGAAGATGCGCAGTGAATGAAATACTCGTTTGGTTCCACAGCCCACTCATTCACACACACACACATTGCATTGTGGTGCGCCCCTAACGGACATGGCGGTTCACTCCAATGCTCCGTCGTAATTTAGTCATAGTACACAGGCTCCAAATATCTCCATTCTACTCCCATGGCCCAAAAGGTAGCCGCCGTTTCATTTGCCTCCGCTAATTGCCTCTTCCAGTGGCTGTTTGCTGTTTGCTTGTTCGAAATGACTGAGCTGTTTTATTGGCCCGGCTTCTCTCCCGATCGGATAAAAATATCTGGTAACTGGAAGTATTTATTAGTGTACAAACCGCAATTATGACTGCTTGGTAGCTTGTCACCCTGCAGATGTGGAAGCATGCACGAGGGATGAAAACATCGTGTGATTGACGGGCACGCCCTGCAGGGAGGGTCGCCCTGTTACGCTGCACCATGGTGCGTTCGTATACTCCCCTCCCCCCAGTAGCACGGGTGCATCGCCCATCGCCGGTGGATCTGATCTTGAACTTTAATTCAGGAAAATCTTAAAATGGCACTGTTTTTGTTTGTCTGTAACCGGATTGGGTTTGTCCCTTTTGTCACTTGTCCTGACAACGCCAAGGAGTGCAAGCAAATGACAGCTGTCATTTCTTTCGATTCAAATAAAATACGCATGTGTTAGCCTTAATGTACCATGCGGGGCTCACGGCTAACATCGACGTGCAACGCTGTTGCCACTGTCGTTTTGGTTGGGGTTGCATCACTCCAAATCCACTTCACTATCCAGATATAACACACATGTTCTTCCCTCATGTTCCCTGAAGCGATCATATGCATAAGTAACGTAAATTCCTTATTATTTCCTGATTACCAAAGGTTACAGCTAGCGCCTAATGCCTGTTTTTGCCATGCACCATTCGTTCCTTGGGGTTGACAGCGGTCACTCGGTAACTGGTGATCCATACTCTCACCTTCCTGTAAATTCGACGTAGTAGATTCCAGTTAAGCTACCATTCTCATCCAGTATCTCGGAAGCTGTTGCCCAACCACTTATTATTTATCTCCTGTCCCTGTATACATTAACCCTGCTTTGCACAACGGAGCCACTACGATTGGATTTTTTTGCTGAGCTAAAAACTACCGCCATGTAATCTCATCATGTAATCGCCTGCTCCAACTAGTCCAACGGCTAGCCTCACTGTCTCGGTGGCTAAGTCCTGTCCTTCCTAAAATCGAGAACCTACTCTGGCCCTGGCCTTATGCCCTCTGATCGACTGACGCTCCGCGTAAAGAACCACTATTTCCACCAATGATGGTCTCTTGCATCGCTCTCTGAAGGTACCGCATACATGCTAGACTGAAACCCACCAAAAATTATTTGTTGTCTTCTCACATTGCATTAACAGCCTCAGCTAGTCCTTGGTCTGTAGGTCAGCCAACAAAAACCCACCCTTTCTTGGGTTCATTTGACTTGCTGAGATCCCCTTTTAGATTTTTCTATTGGACACAGTTTTATCTGATGCACTGTATCGTCCATAACTTTGGCGTTTGAAATTCCCCACGTATCTTGTCCCAATTTTTAACTCCTGCTCCAGTTTCGTGTTTAGTGCGTCTATATGAACTGACATTTGTTTGTCCTTACCACTTCACCCATTTGGCCTTGAGGTCATCCAGCCATTTGTGGCCGACCTTACGCACGTGTGACTGTCTCACGTGGGAGCCTGTTTGCTCATTTGGTTCGTAACAGACGCTACTGCTGTCATCCTATTCCCTCCTCATTCTCCCTCTTCTCAAGCTTCAAAATTTGAGTGTAATTGCTCCATACACACCGTACAACCGTTTTTCATTCACTATGGCTGGTTTTCGGTCTACACTCACATGGCCCTCTAACTGAATCGAAATTGTCTGTGACTCTAGGTCGGCCCGGCTCTACCTAAGCCATTCCCTTGTCTAATCCAGATCCAGCTGCCACGGAAATGCGTACCTACTCTCTGATAGCGGCAATCTTGACGACCGTTACAGGGCTGTCCAAGAACCGAAGAATGTCAGGGCATTGATGGTATGGCACCGGCATACCCAGTCTGATGGCACTCCCACAAGTATTTTTCTCCTACCCTCGACCGTCACCTGCCGCACACTCGAGCCCATAATTACAACTACGAACAGATTTTTCACCCAGCCCCACCCGCCTCCAAGACGAGTTCATTCTGGCCCGCTAAACCTATCGTTTAGGTTTAACCTACCTGGTTACCTGCTACAATTTCGGGTTGACTCTTCCACAAGTTCAATTACATTAACGGTGTTCGGTTGGCCCAATGAGTTGGCATTATCTCCCAATCAAAACTATCCATTACGCCTGAATTCCCTACAACAGTTACACCGGTGAGTCTACTTAGTTTCAATTTAAATCATAATTTCAAGACAAAGCTTGCCATTTGTCTCCATCTAGAATTCTTCCATCTCCATTTTTGCTTTTTGTGACCCTGGCCATTTACTCAACCGCCCAAGGTCAATCATGGCCAGCGATGGGTTTCGGTTTTAGTTCATGTCAGCCGGTTTCATCATTGATCTGGTCGTACCTCATGCCCATCGTCCTAGTTTTTTCGGTTCCCACAACTGCGGTGACTTTTCACATAATAAGCATGTCTCGTTGGTTGTACATTTTTCCCCGTTGTGTTG
>SJOL01011070.1:0-11234 GCA_004794785.1 Opisthorchis felineus | reverse complement strand
TCACGATTAGATCTAAGAGTGTCTTACAAAATCACCGCTTAACAGGCCTGTCTAGTTGTTTGTTTATTCTTTGGGTACGGCAAATTTTCCGCCAACGGTCAAAGAGTAGTCATCAGCTTGGTTTTCAACGAGATTTCCTCGTAGGGATCTCACAGCTTAGAGTATCGGATGCCTCGACCATGAGTGATTCCTTCTTAGCGCACCGTTAGTTTTACAAAATCGGTTTAGTCTCATGGTTGTGGATGCTGCCTGTTGATGTTGTCTACCCCAAGTTTTACAAATCTCGGTCAAACACCAAGACACACCAAAGAACAGTGAAAATAAAAACAACAGCTTAAGGAGTTCAGTGAAAATATTTGGATGCCGACCGTATTGTTCGCTATGTAGATGCTGACAGGTAACCGACTGAAGACGAACAAAACCTTATTTTGTTTTCATTTGGATAGGACAGACACGGGTTAAGAAGGAGATAATCTATCCACTATCTTTTATCTGTGTTGTTCCAGAAGAATGCAGATGATGTTTTGTGAGGCTACAGGCGATCAATAAAACAGGAGCGTTCGTGTTTACATGCTGATGGTCTACTCTGGATTCTGGCTTTATTCAATCAACTTTCATATGTACATTTGAAATAAATTCTACGCGAAAAGTGGCTGACTCACTTTTCTCAGTTCCAACCGAATTTTCCAGCGTCTACGGTACACTGTATAGTCGCCATTTGAGTATATTTGTATTGACACGTTTTCAATATTTTACTGACATTTTACCCCTTAGATAAGGTCAGCCTATGAGGATGAGGCCAATGAGCACCGTACCACCGGTTTAACCTCGTAAGGACTCATCGGCAGTGTTCATCAGAGTTCGAATATTGTTTTAGGTTCGAGATGTCCGCAGCCGCGAGTGCAACATCAAACATCAGCTGAAAATGTCCTTTTCTATGACCAGCAGCCCTCCCAGTAGACAGCTGTTCATCTGGTGGGCGCATCTCTTACCGTTCTATTTTTTAACATTCTAGACTTCAGTTTCTAAATTGGCAGACGTGATTTTTGTTTGGGCAGTAATCGGTTTGGTGGCCATCAAACTGTCTTTCCTATCGGGAGAAACGAATGTCGCTTTCCTGGAACCCATCACCAGTTTTGGTCACAAAACATTACAGGTGCATCTCCCTTCAGTGTGCTACTGTGCTCAAACTACGAATCAACATTTCCACATTAGAACCAAGGCAATTAAAATATTCCTATAATGCCTTTGGGTACTCCAATTAGCCAAACGAAACGCTATCTCTTCGCTGACCAGCCCATTTACTTGATACTGTCGACGAACGCTTCAAATATTGCAGCGAATTGAGTGCTAATCCATAGTTGTGGCTTCCGGAGGTTTTTATGTAAAAGTTCCCTGGAGCAAAGTCGAATTCCAGAAATTTTATCCGTACATCTTTCGTCATATGTCCCGCAGTTGCACATTTTCGGTACCTTCATAAATACCGGGTTTAACTATGGGGAGATAAAAAACCAGTTGTGACTGTCTTCGACGGCAAATTGGACCGCACTCATTACATGAGATACTGAAGGGCATCGGTCTAGCGTCAGATTTGGGGAACATTTGCGAGGATGAATCCGGTTGGGGCTAGCACTGGGTTTAGGAATCGATTTTGGTTGAGTTCCACTTTGGGGTAATGCCTGGATGAGTGCTAGGATTTGGCTTTTTAGAGCTTCGTGATTCGGTTAGCGTATTGTTTTTGCTTGAACTAATAGTCAATCGTGGGCTTGTGCTGGGGTGAAACTTCGTGTTGAAATCACGATGAATGCAGCTTGCTTCGAGGCCACCGTACTTAGCCATTATAGTTGTCACATAAGTTAACAATTTTCATGTCAAAATTTCCGGCTCAAATTCTTAAAACATCAGCTACCCTGTAGAAGACGAACTTGTCCGGTGACTAGAACGCACGAATTTCGATGTACGGATGGAATATGTAGCGATATCTCAAACGTATACCCCGGATTGGCATTGAGAAGACAACCTGGCGTCAGCACCACATGTCTAGCCTTGGTGAAGCAAAACATTCAGAGACTTCCTCGGAATTCAACCACGCGGGTACCCTCAGAGCTGGTCGATGAAATCAGTGTGTTTGGTAGGTTTTAAAATGTGGAATCATTTGCTCAAACCCGACGTAACCTCACCAAGTGGTGTACGGTCTAAAGCAGCCATCGGAAGGTATTTCTGAGGGCTGACAGACGTGGTCCTCGGGTGCAATTTAGAAATTTCCGAGGGACAACATCAGGGGTTAAAATATAGATCTGCTTTTGAGGTTCCACAGCTGGCACATTAGGTCTGCACGTGAGTAGAAAGTCAAGAATTTATGGAATTATCTTATCGAATAACGCCTCTGAACTCGAATGCGTGAGGCATTTTGAAAGCGAAGGAGTATGTGGGCTTTATCATTGGTAATCGTGGCCATATTGGGTTTAGACAAATGGTAGGTCTGCCAAAAGATATACTTACAGATTATTACAATCTAGGGAGTGACTACGCCTATGTGTACGTGATTATCAAAGTGGTTTGTGAATATCAACATATCTAGTTGGCAATGTTTACTGTTTTCCGGGGAATGGCGAAGAAAAAGTTTACGCCAGTGTTCCTGCAGTGGTTTCTCCACATAAACTTATCAAAGATGACACAGTTAATTTTAGGAGCCTGGTAAAACAAGTGCATGCACAGAATGCTTCCTGGATCAGTATGGTCGTTATCACAAAACACGAATGACAATATTTATACGTATTCTCTTCATTATCTTTGAGCAGCCCCGCATTCAAAGTATTCATGCAATCTAATGGTATTGTTTATATTCTCTCATCTTTGACTTTCCTTATGGGACGGCGGCGCTGTCCCATATTACCTATGGATGATTGTACTATTGACCGCTGAGTTCATGATTGGGTTTTTACACCATTTGTACTCCTTGCTCCCGCATCGCCTGGTTATCCTTTGTACCCTACAGAAAAATGCTTGATTATTCGTCCTTACGGACTCTCGGATTGTGGTTATTTGCACTGGGTCCGTTCGAGTCTTATCATTTGGTCCAAAGCCACTGCAAACAAATGGTTGGTGGGAATGGCTTGGGAATATTCTCTATTTGATGCAGCTAAATTCAACCGCAATTTGACAAGATAGGTTTGGGTGGGCGTAAGTATCTAGGCTGCGAACAGAGGGAATCGATATTTGTGTCATCTGTTCCAAACTATTTGTAGTGCACTAAAAGAAAATATCTTCTGGGTGTGCAAGTTTGGTGCATTTCAAATTGATCCATAAGCGCCGCAGACCGCGTTACTGGGCAATTCAAATGGGATTAACGGAGGATGAACATATTCGCAGAATGAAGATGATCGAATGCAAAATTGTGATACAACTGTTGTTGCCTGCGGGGGGCCGAAAAAGGCAATGGATTATTGTACAATTTATAGATATTTTGTAAGTCGAAGGAATGCACTCGTCGTTATGTAATCGATCAGTATCAGTACCGGTATTTACTTAGCAGAACGTTTCGAATTGGAGAACTCAAGAATGATAGTTCGGTTGAAAGACATTTTTGAAAGTCCAGACGACGGCATGATAACAACTGGTGCAATCAGAAACTATCTAAAAAGCCATGGTTAGGGTCATTTGCAACATCTAGAGTGCGGCAAGCTAGTATTGTAGCCCAGCACGCAAGTTATCACCGATATCCTCCAATGTAAAAGTGTAGGTGTATTCACACATATTCGTAATATGTCTATATATACTTTATATGGAATAAAATACACTGAGTTCAATATATAGTGAGGAAGCCGCTTGGCGCGTGCACCCATCCAATAATAGGAATGAGGCAAAATTTGCACCTTGCCGTTCTGAGACGGGGATATCGGTATGCTTTTGGAAGCAACTGTGGAAGGCCGGACTAATCAAAACTTGAGTAATTTTCTGAGGAGGCGCATTCAACTCATGTAGAAATGAGGCGAAGGACCAGAGAACTAGACACACCTTTCCCGAGGTGAGTTCGAATGATCTGAAATACCTTGGGACCTGAATGGTCTTGAGTTATGGAGAAAATACTGGCAAATACACAGCACATAAAGCAAAAAGAACGGTCCCAATTCTTAACCGTCTAAAGATACTCTCTGTGTTTGCGCTCATGACGCACTAGGTGTTTCAAATCTGTCGACGTACCCAGCCTTTGCAGAAATCCATTAACCCTGGGTCTCATTGCTAGCGCGTACAACTATACGACAAGTAATCTACTGTTCTATGGTTGTGCACAATTGTCTTGAGGTGTCTACAGGTATTTGAGCAGACCTGTCTCAGAAGCGCTGGTGGTATCAAATGGCACCCACGAGCCAGTAGTAAAGTGTTTGGAGAACAGTGGTCATTTGCGCAGCTGGTATTATTGTCATTAAAAAATTCCAGCACCACCAATGACCGAGACTCATCCATGTGCTACACGTAAACACTGATGGAGCTGTAACGGCAACATTATATATGGTGCCAAATGTCTGTGTAGATCTAATTGATGGACGTTAATATTCGATGATTTGAGTCAAGTCAGCTTGCGTTGGTGAGTTCAGTTCAGTTGAGTTCAGTACTGACTTTTGTAATGAAAAACTAACGCTTTTCAATTGGCCCACCTTGCAACTTTTAGATCAGGAGGCCAACATTGAATTTCGGCAGAGCTGCAAAAAATCTCTTCTCGTGCCTGTGCTGCATTATTCAGGAGCGATTCAACTTTGAACGGCTCTTGACATAGTCACTCGGCCAGATTGGTAGTTAGTTTCTTTTACGTTTCGTTTGGCCCCTGAAGGGTTCAAATGAATTGAGATCTTGGATTTACCCTCTGTTCAGCAACCAATTCATGCTTCATCAGACTTCCTGCTAAGTCGTCCTCAAGATTTTTGAAAATGCAATTTACCAGCAAAATCACTAATTTTTTGGAGGGAATTATATCGTTCTCCTTGATTGGCAAGGACGTTCATATCATGGCGTAAATATATTTAATTTATAAGATGACGTCAGCTTTCTTCGTTCTGCACCTTCCACATCTGCACACACCGTATATTCAGGCCGCCATTTCGTACATGGATTCAGCGGGAATTCCCCAAAAATAATCCATGACCAGAGTAAAACCAAAAAAAACAAACGTCAAACACTCAGTCATTTGTGAGGAGCAATCATACGAAGTGCGGTAACAGGTGGTCAAAGATTTGAGTGACTCGAATCGAGTGCAACACATGAAGATGTTGTCCACTAACACGTTGTTTCATACTCGTGGGGTTCCTGGCTGCCAGAAGAAAAATATAGCTGCTTGTTAGATGAGAATCAGTGTCGCCTTTTGCACTAGTATGTGTCAGCGAGTGGCACAGTGAGCTTGCCATGATCGACTTTAAGACAAGCGAAACCTATTTTGGGTCGCTGAACTTTCGATACCCTTCTAACGTGAGGTAAAATAGAATGTCAAACACACAACGACTTGTCGACTATCCTTCCCGCGAGAATGTTCGACTGAAGTTCGGCATTACTCGTAAATTACTATGAACCAGAGGTTGAGGGCGACTTTCAATGAACCGTGGAAACCCAGTTGATACACAAATGAGTTTATTTGTCAAGTTTTGTTTACTTCTGATAGTTGTCAACGCATCCAACTCAGATATCGTGCTGTCACCTGAAGTACTCCCAATTCATTAGGCCCGCCTTATCGCCACTGGTCTTACCATCAAAATTGTTTAACCGGATATCACGTTTAGAAATTATCTTCTGGGTTGACTAAAGTTTGTCTCGAGTATTTCTTAATAAAATAGAATTCTTGAGGTTGTCTAAAGCGTTCGCTGGACTTTCGTCGCTTTTAAGCGTCGCTTTTCAGTTGCACACAATACCAGCCTCAAACTGGTAAACACTTTTCAAACCGTATGTTGGGCAATAGTGATACTCTCGTCTCCAAACGGGGATCGGAAGTGACAAAAAATGTCTGTTTACTCAAACGATTTTACTCACTCAAATTACTGCGGTACGCGCGTTTAGGTATTTGGCATATCAAATCCCGTAAGCTACCCGCCATTGCATCCTAAATTATATTCGATTTTATCGCGCGCAGTGTGAGTGTTTTAGATTCACGCAAGTTTTCAAAATGCTGAAACTGATTTAGATACAACTAGTCTAGTCTAGTCACCTGAAGTACTCCCAATTCATTAAGCCCGTCTAATCGCCACCGGTCTTATCATCAAAATTTTCTAACCGCACATCTCATTTGGAAATTATCTTCTGGGTCGAGCGAAATTTGTCTGAAGTATTTACGCAAAAAATAGATTTCTTGAAGTTGGATTTTCGTTTGCTTTTAGCCGTCAATTTCATAAAATGCCATCCTCAAATTGTTTAACAAGTTTAAAGTTGTACATCCGTCAATAATGATGCTCTCGTGTCTAAACGCGGGTCGGAAATGACAACACAAATGTCTGTTTACTCAAAAGAGGTTACTCACTCAAATTACTGCGGTACGCCCGTTTAATATTTGATATCTCGGCCCCCATCTGCTACACGTCACTGCATCTTAAATTATATTCCACTGTATCGCGCACAGTGTGAGTGCTGTACATTTACGCAAGTTGTCAAAAGCTCACTTTTGGGAATCAGACGAGAATCTTCTCCGAAGCTGTCTTGGAAAGTGTTCACTCTCGATGATTTAATTTCGACGACAAATGTCGGAGCAATTGTGTTAGGGAATTTTCAGTTTTCACAGGTATGCCAAAGATCACGGGCAGCGAATTCACCAAAGGTTCCCGGAAAGAGCGCTATCTGCATTCACCTTAAACTACCGAACGAATAAACAAATTGACTCAGCAGAGCGAAAGCTGAGAGGGCGGTTCGTTTGCACTTCTGTTCCACGGGAATGCTTAAAGAGAACTTCTGCGACACGAGTTGTTTCTTTCATGCAGAATGCTTATTCCCAGGAAGGCATCTCAGACCCAGAAAGAACTTAAACGAGGTAGCTAGTTTTTTTAACATGCCCAGTCAACTAAACGACTTACGTGTTTTTACAGCCAACTTATCTTCTTTCTGCAGAACGAATCACATCACGTAGGCGTTTGTTGATAAAACATGTACAGCACTCTAGAACAAACGCTCGGATATAGTCTGTGGTCGTCCAATCAAAATGCTGAAACTATGATTTAGATCGAACTAGTCTAGACGGCAATAGACTCCAAACGAATCAGGCTGATGAAGTGGGTTAAGGAATTCCAACTCCAGATGTGTTTTGGTGGATGAAAGGACTGGGCGCTTAGACATGTGTCACTGCAGATGATGTTGACGTTGGGACAGTGATTCTCGATCTGAAAAACTATCTCGAATATTAGTTACTTTTAAACACCTTCACCACTATGGAGTGGATTTGTATACCGGGGTTCAAGGTGGTTGCACCATTACGCAGCGCTTTCCCCTTCACTCAAGTGCGACTGATGAATGCGCAATTTTATGCAAAAAATTATCATTCTTTTCATTCCGCACGGGTGCTATTTTGAAAGAATGCTTAACTTATTTTTGGATATTTTCATTCCATTTTCTTCAATCACACACGACTTGAGTACGAATATCAGCTTGAGGTACAAGGTTGAAGCTGGATTCGACGCAGTTGGTTAGGGGTTACCGGCCACTTGAATTAATTTAACGGTGAGATCAGATTCTGACCCACCGTTTATGTTCAGCCAATTGCATTTTGCGTTGTCCTGTTCGACTTGCATTCTAGGGGTGCTCAAACTTTGTTCGTTTGCCGAGTTGAGTTTTGAGTACCATTGTTGGCCTAGACGTTTTAATTGTTGCCCCTGCCAGCGCAGATATGGTAACACTCGACTGCTACCCCACTTTACATCACCGATCAGCTGACTTCACTCCGATTGACGAGCAAATGCACGCACATCATAACCACTAAAAAAAACGATGGAATCAACCTATGATTTGGGGCATCGAAGTCACTACCCTGCACCCGAGTTTCAGGTCCCGTCCCATTACTTGTTCGGTTTTCAAGATAACTCATCACTATCTACCGCATGCCTGTTCCGTTTATCCGTTTACAAGCTGGCGTCGGAAATCCCATACCAGTTGCTCGACGGCCCGCTTAACAGAATACCTGAACAATTACAGTCCGCTTTCTGTGAGCGTTTCGCCTTAAAAACGCTCCAGCAAAACCTGCAGTATCCGACAGGTGGCTGGTGTGTCAGAAAAAAGTGCCCACCTTCCAAGGCCCCTGTTTAATGCTCCTTAATTCTGCTTTCTCCTTATCTCTCCACGAAGCCAGTCTCCCGGTCTAGCTGAATGAGGTTATGGCCTTCGATCGTTTACGTTCATCTAAGAAGACTTGCTGAGACTTGCCACTTCACGGGTGGTATGCTAAGCTGTGTAATCTCCGAACTAATCTCAAATAAACGTAAAGGGCAGAACGCGTCCTAGAATAACTTTGCACATCCGGGGTTGCTGAGCGCTGATCTGGTCAGTTGAAATATGAGGAAGCGATTCCCGAAAAACCACAATCAGTAGTTTAAATAAACTTGAATGTGTATTCAGCGGTTTAGCACATACTGACACAAGTTATTCATGCTCCGAATCGTGTATTGTCGACAAATGAGCTTTAAGTTGAGGTGAGGTGCAGAACAATTGCCTTCACTGTTCACACTTTTCTCATATGTCTGAAGTAGATTGTCCTCCGCATGAAAAAGCTGCTGCATAGCTCGCACGTGTGCTGCGCGTAATTGCTGTCCCGTCATAAAAGAACACTCGCATTTCAAGGCACATATAAAGTGCTCTTGGATTCGGCGGGTCTGGATATATTTCTACAAGATGAAGTGATGACTCCGGTTAGTCTTCCATTTTAAATGAACTAAGAAAAGCTGAAGAGACCTGTCAATTTTGCGCGGAAAATTCGACCGTATCGTGCATAGTACGCCAAGCTGCGCTGGGTACCATCTGAGTGGTTCCTACCATCACGCAAATGTTTTTGACGCATATTTTTCTCACAAAATTAAAACTTTGCTCTAGGGGGAATTAAATCCGCAATCAAATGCGTCCGACGTAGAATATAAGAGTTTGCATGCTATACCTCATTTCGTGCGAAACGCTAGTGGCAACCAGGAAAAACCCAGTTGAAAGGATTCTACACATGACAGCCACATAGAGGTTGGGCACAGGATGCTTTCCATAATTACCTACAGAACTGTGGAGGCTGAGGGCTTATCCAGTCAGCTCAATTCTGAGGAAACCACTCCAGAATAACTACGATATTTAGTTCACATAAAACCAATAGTTTATTAAGCGGTTTAACACATATTAATACAACTTACTCAAGATCCGTACTGTGCCTTTCCGCCAAATGAGCTTCCAGTTCGGGTGAGGTGATGAACAATTGTCTGCAATGTTCACATTTGTGGGAAATTCCCTTTCCATGCACATTCCTCAGATGCCTGAAATAATTTGTCTTCTGACTGAAAATATGCCCACATACCTCGCACGTGTGCTGCGCGTAATTCCCATGTAGGGTTTCTTCATGAATGCGTAGAGTGGTGCTTCTTTTGAAAAGTTTACCACATTTCGGACACAGATGGCCGATATTCGTTGACTCTTGAAGCTCCCCCATTGATTGTTCAGGATCCACTTTAGCCTGCCCTGAATGAACCTGACTCTGGTGTCGATGGAGACTGCGGAAGTACTTGTATGATGTTTTGCATATGTGGCACCGGAACTCACGGTGGTTTAAATGCACCCTCGAGTGGCGTTGCAAGTTTGAGAAGAAGGCAAATGATTTGCTACAAGCGAACCATTCGTGGTTATTTCTGTTCGTCTCCAAATTTATCGGACCATCAAATTTTCTTAGGTGTACAGGTGGATTCCGCGAGTTTTGCGGTGCATATCCTAACATGTGACGATTTGTTTTTCCTTCCACAAGAGTATAATTTGCCAGCTGCTTAACAGATTATTCTTCACTGTTCATGGAAAATGCTTGTGGTGGACGATATAAGTTGAACCCCATTATTTCAAAATAAGTGCAAACGGATTTGACCTTGCAGTTTAAGTTCATCTATAAGTTTGCTCGACGTAGCTAGCGCTTTCGATCCCTTGTGCATTAATCCGCCTTTTATCAACCTGATAGAAGAAGCACGTTCATTTAATATTCATTTGGCTGCGATTGGTGGCCGAGTTTACAACCAACATCCGACCACCTCTTACTTTCCACGTCACCAATGTCAATTCATAACTTTACATTTCTGGGTTGTTTCAACTACCTATAATACACTAGTTGACGTGTGATCTACCGCATGCTTTCGGTCCGTGATAAACGTCACCACAGCCAAATAACACTGATGTGGCAGATAACCCTGTGGCAGATATATTCCTCGCCACCGCAGAATCATACAAATGTTGACGCTAATTGTTTCGGAATTAGGGCATTTGCAAACTGGTACGCGCTGATCACAAATGACGTGATCAAATTAGAAGTCAACTCAAATGTCATAATTCGGTAGACTTATCGCTCACAGCGGTGACGAAGTATAGACATTCACAAACAGTCGTAAAATCTCAGGGATAAGTTCCTCATTCCCTGGATAAACAGAACATATTTGTACGGAGCATTCGTTACTTCATTAGTTCAGGGTACACTTTGGCCATCTTAGGCTGAAGAAAATTCGACCCAGGGGGTGATCACCACTACCTCTACCAAACAACTCGCCTCACACTCTCGTATTTCTAGTTCACACTGAACAATGGCAAACGATTTTGTGTGTACCGCCACCCACGGCTTCCTCGTTGCGCTGTGTTGTCTCTGGGTATGTATCTGACTCAGCTGAAACAAATCCGTCAAAATGGGCACTGACCCGTGCTCTTTCCATAGAAATTGAGCATATAGATTACAGGTGAAACCGATTCACCATGCAGCCAAACTCCTCAAATCATACCTGCAATTCAGTAACTCCAAGGAAATCAAGTCAGTCTATTCAGTGAACCGTTCCAGCGAAGAATTGGAGCAGAATATGCGGGGCCACTGTACACACTAGAGGCCACATGATAACACCGGCAAACTTCAGCCGTTCGGGAGTCCAACCACTTGGTGGTGATACCATTATGTTGCTCTGACGTGACCGGTAAGCGGGCTCACTCATATTTTCGACCCACAGAATGCTCGGTTAATCGTGTTTGAAAATCATGCTTGGGGGAGTGTGACGTTA
>SJOL01011054.1:0-16284 GCA_004794785.1 Opisthorchis felineus | reverse complement strand
ATCATATTGACTAGATACTTAGGCATGATAGGTGGTCCATTGGCTGATATTTGAAGAAAGCGTGTCAATACTATTCCCACACGGAAGGAAAGCTGCTTCTGTGGTTATCTTGGACAGTCAACATTAAAATTCGGCCAGGAGATGTTTATCATTATCCCTGGTTGGATCTTCGGAACACCAATTCCGTTGATTCGTTTTCACAGGAAATCAGAGCCAACTGTTAAGCACCTTTTCTAGACATCCACGGTGATTCTATTATTACCAGTCAGTTTACCTTGAACAGCCATCTATGATCGCCCTCCCAGAGACCTGGCTTACACCTGATGTATCTGACGCGAAGATCTCAATAGACGGCTACTCTGCTTTTCGAGCGGACTCGAAAGGAGAAAGGGCTGGTGGGCTTGCTTGGTACCTACATGCGGCCCTACCCATCACGATTGTCCTCTCCGATACCACTCGTGCAACTTTTTGTATTGCACTTTGGACTTAACTCCCACTGCGCGAGTCCGACTGTCTCCTCCTGGTCACCCCCGTAACATGACCAATTACTCATACGAACACTTGAGCAACTCTCCTCCAGCTACCACTTCACTCATCTCCTGCTGGTAGGTGATTTCAACGCTCCAAAGGCCTCCTGGATTGAGATCCAGAGCGTCGGATCAAGTGGACCTTTTTCAGCGGCGCTGACCAAAGTCGTTCAACAGAGCGCTTGGACTCAACATGTCGTTGCACTCGCCAGATACCTTGCGGGCCAACTACCATCCCTCCTGGATCACCATCAGCATCACCGACGATAGAGAATTCGTCGATCAGGTGATGTTTAACGCCCCACTGGGACACAGTGACCTCTGTGTGCTAACCTTTGGTTTCACTGCTACTGGGCCAAAAATCCTGAACTCCAAAAGTGGATTCAAAACTTCTGCCATGCAGACTTCTCAGGAATGCCCATCTTTCTCGAGCGCGTTGACCTGGAGTCAGCCTTAGTAGGAGACTCATGCAGGAACATTGTTTAGAAAGTTTACGAAGATGACGTGTTGTTTTTCCCAAGAAAACTAGCACTCAGTCGCATGGGCCGCGAGCTACCGAAAAGGATTCGGTGTCTTCCGGAAAAGAGGTCACAACTATTTTTCAAATGGTTGACTACAGGTGACACAGAAGACGAGCTGGCTCCTCGTAAAATGCGGAACCGCTGTTAATCAAAAATCCACAAATGGAACCTAGGAAAACAAGTCACCATTGTGAACCTCGCTCGCAAAACCAGAAATGTGCCATTCAAATAATAATAATGTTTTTTCCCAACTTGTGGGTGGCATGCCGTCAGGCATGATCATCATGATACATGAGGCGTCGTCGCAGAAACACGCCATCCGCATTCTCCTTGATGGACAGGAGTGAAGAACCCACGAGTGACCCAACAGTGATATCCGGGGTGTACACAGTGCACTCTGCAGGCCTATATTCAGGCCCAGCGTCCTCGGCACATCCAAACTTGTCAAGGCGTAACTACGAACGGCATTTAATCGGCTTGGTCCTCACGGTAGAAGACATTCGTCAACTCTTGCGCAAGATCAACCCGCTCTGCCCATTGGGAGCCCGACGATGTCCATTCAAGTATCCTGCACTGGCAAATCATTTCTACCTGGTGTTTCGTCAGTCGCTCGACAAAGACCACCTTCTTTCTGCTTGGAAGGAAGCAATTGTTACACCAATCGACAAAACTGTTGACCGACTAACTCCTGGGAGCTACATGCCTATGAGCCTCACCAGCGTGCCACGCAAGGTGATGGAACGTATTCTGAAGCGAGTGAAAGTACGCTCGACCTACTCTTCTCCAGCGCCGGTCTCCATTGGAGTTCCTCAAGGCTCAGTTCTTGGACCGCTGCTGATTCTGATATACGTCAACGACCTTCCAGACGTTCTTTCAAGTCCATTTCTACGTTTTGCGGAAAAGTGTAAATCCTGCAGTATCAACGCCAATGCTATTCAAGTAGATGTGGACGCTATAAGACAGTGGTCGTTGGACTAGCACCTTCCTCCGAATGACGAAAGGTGCGTCCATATGTCACTCGGAGGAGACTCAGCGAACACCCATGTCATGCATGGTGACCAGAAAACATCACGAAGATAGCTATCGGAAAGACTTTGGATATGTTGCTCTCTTCAAACTTGTCCCTCTCATTGCACCATGAGAAATCTGCCCAAAAGACATTCGCCGTCCTACGGATGATTCGACGCACCTTCACCGGCATTACTCGCATGGACTCCCAAATACTCTATGGGGCCTATGTCAGACCGCTTCTGGAATATACCAATCAGATTGTATACTCAGGGCGCACAAAGGACATAACCTTTTTGAGCGTGTCCAGCGGGCTGCTACGAAGATAGTTGCCGGCCTTAAATCCGTAGACTACGCAATGCGTCTCGCGGCGCTTGACCCATTTCACCTCTAGTATCGCCGCTTCCGAGGGGACCTAATTCTTACTTATGCCTTGTTTGAACAAGGTTTGGCCAACAGGTTTTTCACTGTTGACCGAGCAAACACACGGCGGAGACATGTTAGGAAGATTTTCGAGCTCAGAGCGCACAATTTCATTGGGCAAAATGTTTCCCATTTCGTGTAGTATCTGCGTGGAATAACCTTCCTTCGACGGTTGTACATGCCCCTTCTAGAGCCCAGTCCAAAGCACTATTAGACACTTTTTAATGCGAGTTCTCTTGCTATCAAGCACACTGCCCGGCGCTGAGAAATTGAAGCGCAGGGCTACGCCCTTTTTCCGCTTGTGCCTTTCAGGCGTACGGCAGTCGCTGAACGACAAGAACAAAGCCGACCCGGGGAACTTGGGCAAAAGCCCCGATCCTGTGTATGAATTTCTCAACTCCGTGATTAATATGCTGAAGTCACAATATGTTGGTAACGCGATCAAGGTGTTGCATAATCACAGAGGGACGGAGTGGGAAGATGCGAGATCTGGGATGTTTGTGTCGGACGTACAAATGTATGTTGGATATGGACACTCTGGTTACCCCATCATGGGCAGCATTGACTGGGGCCACTTGTTCACCCTATGGAGCTCTTCCATGAAACATGATGATCATCCCGGTTTTGTGCATGTTATTGGCTATTATTTTCAAGTCGGAGAAGCTACACTGTTAAGTGGAGCTGAACTAAACAAAAATATCTACCGTCTGATAGTGGACGAGATCAATTTGGAACTGAAAGATTACACAGGTTATAAGGGGACAGGGCAATGGTCGGCAAAAATTTACCAGAGGCTACGTTGGGGGCACTCAGGAAAGCTCTCCGGAAACGGATTCGTTGGGGCAAGAAAGTAGAGGACCAAAATATCCAGGTGATCAATAAATACGGAGTGAACTGCTCTCGCAGAAATACACATCAAGTGAAATTACGTGGCGACATAAGGAATGGTGCCGTTCGGGTTCAAAACATTTCTCTGCATTTGCCTGTCTTTTCGGTTGCAATACAGCTAACTGCACACTTCAGTGTTGGTCTTGTCCCCCTTTTGTCACAAAGTTTGCTCATCCTGGCGGTGATAACATGGATCTCCTCAAATGCAACACCTGACCGAGTTGCATAATTCACTGTCTTGAACAATAATTATGGTGAGGGAACTTTGCTTACATTTATCATGAGTTTTGAGATTTGCTATCACTTTCGGATAGAAACTTAGCTGTTTACAGAAACAACGGATCAAACAGTCATCGGGATGTAAGCAAAGCTGTCTAGGAGTTATTTTTGGGTGGATTAGGCACAAACTAAATTCACCAGCAGTCTCTATATAAGCGCGTTACGCAGCAGCAATTACCGCGTGTGGGATCAAAACACGGCACATATGAAGCAAATCCTCAAATAACCGCATTCGATAAGATGGGATACGAAGATAATATAAAAGGTGTCTGCCTGAGAATTGAAGTTTACGCATCAGATAACTGGTTCCTACGGTTTCGATAACTTGAAAGCATATATTGCCGTTCCAGAAGACACTGGAAAATGGGTAAATTTGTAAGATGAAACGGACAGACGGTAAATCGCTGTCATTGGTCACTAAGGCGCACGTAGAACTTAAGCTGTAGTTTAAAATCTGGGAACCAAGAGAAAGGGAGCAAAACGATGTTTTGTGAATATGCGCAACAGCTACAGACAGACTACAGTCTGATGGCATTTCTTGAACTACTTAATGATCGTGATTTTACCGCGCGTGGAACATGCGGGCCGCCATGGATTACACAGGTCGATAAACTAAACCTCTTTTGTCCTTTCGTACACATTTGTTGCAATTACCTTCAGACTTATATCACTTGGTGGGTTGATCACCATCATGCTCTGTTGGTCTTTATTTTGTCGTCAATTATGATGCCATCGAAAGGCTCATTATTGAGCAGCCTGGACCGGTTGATTAATATTCCGATTTGAATCTTGTTTTGATGTTCATTCAACCAGGAAGTCAGGAACGCTGAAATGTAAGACTGGTGCAAAGACAATGTGGCGACGTCAGGATCCAAGCACGCGTAAGAATTCAGAGCTTCAACCCGACTATAATTCTACTGGCGATGGTGGAATCTCTTTTCGGCGGTCTTGAGCTTCTATAAGATATTTCATTTTCATTGAAATATCTTAATCGACTGGCCTATTAATATGAGGTCTAAGATCATAAGTTAACTTCATTCTTGATAGTGATATTTTTTTTCATAAATTGCCCTACCAGTATGTGAATTAACTGCCTATGTGTAGTGGGTCTACTATACATATTTGTCCAAAGAACTCGCGGCATTCAGGTGCATGGGCGAATGCACCAAAACATACCAATGTTGTAATTTCTGGATGCTCTGCACCGGCGTATTCCAAAGCAGTTACGCCAGCCATCGCTGGCATATAAAATATTTTTTTCCAATAAAACTGCCGATTTCTTAGAGGCTATTTTGTGGCTCTCGTTGCACAAGTATTGTCGTGCGTCAAACTACCATGGCATTTATTCTGAAACATAATCTGGTGTCACCAGGCGACCACGTTTATGAAATGTTGTTTTACATGCTTTTCCAGTTCAATTAACTTTATTGTATACTAACGTTGAAGATTAAAGCGCGATCAAGCTACACGAAACGTAATTTTAAACATACTCTTCAAGCTCTACAAAACGCAGTCCTTGGTCAAAATAGTTTTGGAAAACGAGTGGGCTACCGAAGGCGCCAGGTGTTTTCGTGCATTTGGTAAAATGAATCCGATTTTATTACTCGGAACTTCACTGGAGGGCCGCTTATGTAAATGTACGTGAATACTCATAAGCTATGTAGTACAAAGTCAACATGTAATTTATAAATTATTTTTGCTCCTCCAAAATGTGTAAACTTACCAAGAGGAATGAAGGGTAGGCTAGTGCACCCGTATGGCAACCACGTCATGCAACAAGTAGCCGACATGTCTTGAAAAACACAGTTGACTCACGGTTAACCTGGCTCTAAGTCTCTTCACTAGCTTGCACATTGTTTTGCAAACAGTGTTGGATGTATGGTGAGTTGAGATCAAATTGTCTAAAGATATGCCTTTCATGATTACGTCGGACGAGATTTAGCCTTTCAAGAAAGTTTGAGTCCAAAACCATGTGGCACATTTATAAGGTCTTCTCCGCATCTCATCAAGTTATTCTCAGTATTCAACCGAGAAATATTTTGAACCGCTGAAATGTCACCATCGGTCAACGATTCGAATGGAAATAATGATTTAAAAGATTTACCTGCCACGACACTGACAACTCATTCACGCGTTACTGAATAAAGGACCGAAAATCACGCATAAGTTAACGCTGCCTTGTGTGTCTGAATAATTAGGATTCGGAAACTGCGTCATTATGCCAAAAATTGACAACGACCTATGAGCTCTAGACACGTTCAGGCGATTGATTATTTTCCTTGAACGTTGTGCATGTCTGGTGTGCAAGGCCAATGCGTGCTTCCTAGTGGCGTCCGTAAATCAATTCAGTTTTTCTCAAAAATTGGTAAACATGTGAAATAACTGACAGTGTTCGCTTGAAAGAAGGACGATTTTACAGAAGGACGTAAAATTTCTCATGAATTTTACAAAATCATAAGTGCTTCTTCAACTAGCACAGAATTCATTAGTATCGGCGTACTCCTCCCTTTCTCTCTTTTTCCTCGAAGAAAACGCACTCCCTGCCGCACGTAAGTGGGAAATAGCGGATTGTCCTAAATATTCCTGCTATTGATTGTGAACCAGGCAGTGCTATATTTGTGAAACACCAAAACATATAACCCAAGGTAATTTGTCAAGTTTATGGTAGTTACGTTATTCGGTCAATGAACAACGAGAATGTGCTACAGTATCCTCATACATCACAATTCTTGAAAGTTTGACGCGCATGTGAAGTCATCATACCTCCACGATACATCCGTGATGGTTTATATCTTCAATAAGTGGTCATCCTAGCTAGTCACGCCATATAATTGTGGTACAACTAAACGATCATCCAGGAAGACGGATGTTTAAGAATTGAATAATTAGATACATAAATACTTGATAAATTACTCCCCGAATAGCTAAGTATTCCATTATATATCATGTGTTGCAATTTCAGCGTTCAGCGATGCCAATGGATACATCGCATAGGTTTCTGTTTGTATGTGAACTCTTGTTGCGTAAGGCAGATACAAATAAAGGTTTTATGCGATCATACACATGCAAATTTCAGGTTTTTAATGAAGGGTGCTCATGTTAGAAGGGTTAATTATGTAACAAGACGGTGGATGGGTCATTTAAAAAGCAGAGTATACCACTTACTGGTTCTCAGACGCGCAATATACCTATGAAAGTGATAGCTTGGTGTGGCTGTTGCGAACTATCGTATATGAAAGTGGGAATCTTTCTCCCGAACACGTAGTCAGCTCTTTTTGTGACACATTTAGGAGCTCATTATAGTAATATCTTTTAACATATCCTTCTTTCGTCGCCAGCCATTGAGATAAGGAAATGACTGGAACGCGTTATGTTTATATATTTCATTTCTAAAATCGCAGAAATAAAAGGTTTGCTATGCTAAACAAACCTTTAATATAATTTGAGTCACACCTTTGAATTTTTTGAAATGGTACCGGTTTTCAAAGGAAAATAATGAACACAGTCGTTTGTGTTCCAATAAATTTAGGGTTTACACGGTTGTTTCAAATCTGCGCAAGCGGTTTCTTCAAAAAACTGTGCGTAAACAATCACAAAAACAAGTACGTTTTCATGCAGTGTATGAACTTAACGTTATGCCAAAGAAATATTTTTGTCACTGCAGATGACATTCAGCTATTCCGCACACACTAGGTAAGGCGTTCGTTATGAATACTTGTCTAATCCGTCTCAGTCCGGGAAACTTGTGCGGGGCACCGTGACTCATCAAGATGTGACGTTATCCTTAAAAAACGAAGGTCCATCGGACGGGCAAAAACCAAGCACCACTGGAGCTATATTGCCCAATATCTGGCCAAATGCCCTGTACGTCTCGAGAGGTAATGCGGCGCTTATTCTAGCCGTAGATGTTGGAACAGTTATTCTGGACACCGCCATGATTACGGGTAATATAAACGCTGCCTTCCCTGGTCAGAAATGTCACCACGGCGTAACCGATGCAAGTTTCGTCAATTCAGTCAGTACGACAGTTAACTAGTGTTCCGCGATTGACCATAGTTCTTGTTGTGATACGATTGGGATAGCGCTAAACATTTATCAGTCCAAATGGCTGGTGCAAAGCAAAACAAATATAGTAAACATTTTTTTAAGACTTTAGCGATTGTATGCTTAGCTTATCAAATTAAGCCCATAGAATTCTCTAACATTTACGCTTAAGCTCGGTTGGCTCTAGAACCGCAATCTCGCCCTCTGACGTACATTAAGATTCCCCTCCATTTTGAAAAGAATTCTCAATTGATTGCGGATTAACGTGCACATAGTGTAAACCAAAAAGTTTTAAGTTACCTCACTCGTGTAATTTGGCTTCGCTACGGGGTTTTACTATTACGAGGGACATGGATGCGACCAGATTGGCTAATCATATATGTGAATAGAAGAGAACATCCGAGAGAAGATACCATTGAAGTACTGTATGCCAAGTAAAACAATATCAATTTGAACAACAAAAAGAATCCATTCCATAATCGAGGGCTTAATGTTCATGCCACCAAAAGTGATATTCCCTATTGCACGTAAAACTGACTACATGTGCAACTTAAGTAGTTCGTTAAAAATCGGTTGATCTGCATGGTTTCGTAGACACCAATCAGCCTCAACTCGATTGGTGTATTCAAAAAATGGCCCGAATTTGCGTTCTTTCTATGTAAGTAAACTACAGACATTGGTGGAAAATATGGTTACTTGCTGATCAACAGCTAAGCGAACAAACCAACGACCATCTACAACGTTTGAGCTACCAACAGTCTCATATATAGCAGACCAACAATGTATTGTCCAGCATGTGAGGTGTAAACAACTATGGCTGTTTAATTTAGAATGGTGATGCAGAATTTACTGAAAATTCAATTACCGGTGCCAGTTGTTTGGGTTGCTGTTTTTTATTAAATTCAACGGTACCAGAAAGCGTATAAACCGAAGCAGTTTAATATTATGTGCGATCAGTGAATTTATCGCCATACAGACCAGGTTCCATTGAGGACATTTTACCCACTGGTCGTAAAATTTAGGATCACAGACACAATGGTTTTGACACCAAGTATCCTAGGTTTATTTTGTTGAATAATATCATTATTATTATCAGTATTACGTTTAGGCGGACATCGTAATTCAGCCCAACAAACGGTAATCCAAAAAATAAGGCAGAATGCGTGCTTTTTGTGTTGTCAACCAACATACGTAAACGCTGCACTGCGTATCAATTTCGCATTCAAACTATATATATAAACACTCATAGAACAGCGTTAAAGCCTATTGCTCTATATTTTACTTGAAGAACCCTCTGTTTGCGTCGGTCAATTCCGTATAGTTTCACGTAATGTTGTTGCGTGCTTGCTGGATTACAACGCCAGCGTGCTTTTTCTTCGCCTCTCTTTGGATGAATTCCGTGGGGAGCATGCAGAACTTTCACTTACCAATTTCCATTTTACCTTGTCTGTTATATGTCATATGTCTTGCGTTTTGGCCTCTCTGGTGAAATTCTCAAACACGAATAGCTGTGAATCGGTCAGATCACTATCTTTTATAATCTGAACAAATCATCGGGTTCTGAAACAAGGAAGCGACTATCTGAAAATAACTTCGTGTTAATTTTAGGGTTGTCAGCACCGATTGCGATGGCGTCATCCTACGTAAAATTCGCATAGTCGTTGGTAGAAACGCCCTGTCGTTTCTCGTATTTTTGTCACAAGTGCTTTCGTTGGGTGATGGTCTGGTGTTCATGCTGTGCGTTTGCGGTGTTTGAGGACACTCTATGATAGTTCCAATTTAGTACCCAGCAGCTACTCTGACTGCTTTACATTAAGCATTATTCCTCCCTTGTTTCAAACTGTTTGAAAATCGGAGTATTCCTCAAAAATGCCGTCCAGCCGCCGGTCATCTTGACCAGGTCAGCTGGCCTAGGTGTGATAATTTTCGGTTATTTTTGATTATTCGAAGGCAAAAGCCCAGAGAAAATTTGGTGATAATTGTCGCGTAAAACATGGACGTTTAAACGCAAAAAACAAGAGTTGCTTTTCAAAGCATTTAGCGCAAACCATAGTGCTTCACATGGTGGAAAAATTTTATTGCATACCTAGCTGTTTTGCAATAAGAGGGAATTATTCTATCCACTTTTGGGATTCTACATATCTCCCGGCGAACTAAGCAATCAAATCAAATCAACGAATCAATCAACTAATGAAATTTGTTTATGGTGCAGAGTCGGCAGTCTTCACACGTCCTGTATGCCGCTTGTAAAAAACACCGTTTGAATGCGTCTCCTTATTACCGCACGTACCACAATGTTCTTGTATGATTCAGCACATATTTTATTGCTACTATAGCCTAATATGCTCAACTTCACTGTGAAATAAATTCATCTTCGAATCGGTCAATAAGAGTTTGGATTCTGAACGTCAGGTGGCATGACAATTATTCGTCTGGTCATTGAAGGAGCAGGTTTATCACCGACTGCTGCCACAGCGATGTTGAATAAACATAATCCGTGAGAAAAACCTGCGTATCTTTATGGTTAAATGCGACCCGGAATAGATTCGCCAGCGTTCCCTGCAGAGATGTCAATTTCTAGTGTCGTTTTCGAGCACATGGATTAGCCGAAAAATGTGCAAAATCTACAGCTGAACTGCATGTACGACGACAACGTGTTTTTCATCTGTTTGATGGTCTGGAATTTCCGTTTATATATGACTTTGTGCTCTTAATGCCGTGGTCACTGTTTTATCTTAAGGCGGGTAATCTTTAACATTACTTTTACATTAATTTCTTCTGGCCGCATCACGCATCCAATGAACACTCCACTTATTAGAGCATTGATGCTTAGCGCTTTCACTCTCGTTACTAGTGGTAATTCGTCGGTGTTCGCCTTTTATCAAGCTGATTCTTCGGGCATAGCTGAGTCGAGGACGTTGGTGTTACAAACATTTTGTATTTCTTATACTGACAATTTCGCCGCGCACTTGTCCGGGGTCCGGGTTGCAACGGTCATTCAGAAAGCTCTGAGTGAGTTTTAAAATTATTTTGGTTGAAAAACTTTTAAAGACCCGTAATAAGGGTGCATAATTTACCGTCTTTGTATATATTGTATTATTTTGTTATAAATGGGAGGCTTCATTGTTTCGCGAGGTCGTTTCCTATAATGTACATGAAGTCACATAATGACTGTGGGTAATATTTATTCATGGGGCCATATTTGCAAAGCAGTCCCAGCTTCTGTTTCCTGGCACTGACAGGACAATTTGAAACACACTGTTGGGCAATCCGTTAGGTATCTGCATTTTGCATTCGAGTTGATTGAAAGTTCCACCCCTCTTTCTGGGAGTAAAACTTCAAAGAGTTTTGCATTAAAGCCTGTAACCGGCGCGATATTTCTGTACGCCCTTTGAACCTTTACCTATATGTTACTGTTTAACATACCTGCTGAACCATTACTCCCCAGCTACAACAGATATTCCTGATTGCTTACTCATTAAAATAAATTCACACGAACCTAACCTAAATATATAGGCATTAGTTAAGTCAACTTTCTTCGTTTTTTGGTGCTCTAGTTAGTGTATCAAAAACGTTCGTCCAGGATAACATTGTAGGATATTTGTAATATTAACACGTGCTCATAGAAATATTTTAGGAATCCCAGCCTACTGGAAGCAACAACGTCGTTTGAGAAGATCTGCACTTTAAAGGAAAGAGATCTTTCATACGGTAGAAGATAAAACCCGAAGCAATCGAAGAATGAATTCGAGGGAACTTAGGCACTAACAATTGCTTCCTGCAAGCCGGTTATTATTATACGTTAAAATGCTTCCGATCAATTTCCGTTAGTCAAATCTGCTTTACGAAATAAGAAAACCACTAAATGACGACTGCTGCATTCCCGACTCAATGAGCCTCACTGAAGATGCACTTATTTGTTTGTTCTTTGTATTTAACACGTGATTAAGATGGGGTATCCCAAAAAGGATAGTAGTGGAGCGATTGGGGTGGGTTTCACCTCTTCGAGTGGCAAAGGTTTAGAGCATCACTAATCCGTGATGTTGTCTTAATTTGTTTGCTGATATCTGGCACAGCAACAATATTTTTCTGAAGCACATGGGTATTTGCTTGGATCACAGATTCGCTGATTGCGAATAAACGTTGTTCTATCTTTTTTTGGCTTAAATTGTTCGAATTATATATATTTATATTGCAAACACATTCCAGCATTCACAGTAATATTAAAGAGGGAAACAAATTCAAACGGCGTGTTGAGCCAAGGGAGCAGCATGTTACAGTAGATTTTGCGGGACGCCAACGTCAGGCGTGCCGGGTAAGGTAACGCCTACTGCCGTATAGTTTAACCATCGCGTGTGCACCACTTAGCAGGAAAACTGTACCGTATCTGGCAAAATGGAGTAGATTTTGACGGGTTTCATCAGTTATCGTTCTATATTCCAGATGTAAGCTGCTGGAAAGTAAATTTTCAAAAGCTTTTGACGAGGTATTTAAACAATGTCAAGTGTATCGTGCATGTCAATGAAATAAAAATGTTTTTTTACAAATGAAACGCTCAACGTCATTCCTGGCCAATAGAAATACTGAGACCGCCGTACATCTGTTTTAAAACTTGATGAACTTTGGAAAATGTATCGTGTATCTGATGCGTTACATGATGCCTCATTTTGGAATATATCCACTAAAACGTTTGAGAATATACGTTCCCTAGCGTCAGTTTGTTAGACCAATAAGCATCCTCCGACCGAGCCACAGCCAGAGTTATTATGTAAGCTTCTCCCAAAATTGTTGAAAATAATGTTTTAGACATCAGCGACGTTTTTTCGTGCATTACAAATAACCAAACTTTCAACAGTCTATCTTTGAAACGGAAACATTTCGCTAAAGTGTGCTCAAACTAGAGTGTCTATAAAGTTTTGACGTTTGTTTTATTTCGCTTTTGCTGTCAGGCTTGCAAAACCAAGCACGAAGACAATTACATTTTCTAGATATATATATTATCTGAACCGAACCGGCATCATTGCGTTCTGATGGGCGCCAAGAGGTTAAGATAAATGTTGGTTGCCCTGAAAACATAATCCGGGTGAATTACATATGTTATTTTTTTGCAGTTTATATAATCGTTTGGTTCAATTCTTTGGCGCACAGCTGCCCCCGAAGAATGCGCGCTGGAACTGACCAAGGAAGGTCCCATTTTACAAGCTCCAGTTCTGTCTAAGTTCATCATTATTTTCCAGTCACTTCAGTTACAACCATATAGTTGGCCCCAGGTAGTTTCGCGTAAACAAAAATTATATTATATTATATTTAGAGGAAAAAATTCATGCACACAGGCACTTGAAGTTAAAGTGGTGGAACACATGTTTGTGTGTTACAAATGACGTCAAAATCTATTGGAGAAGCGTCGCCCACCGCTGGTACTCAGATTTTCCATAGTGTCATCCTTTAAATTTGAAACAGATTCGCGATTGCGCTCAAAGGCCTGCATTTTTATTATTGTGAATCATTTGGAGTTTCCATGAAGTCAACCACCGATACATGTAATTCCACTTCAATGGCGGCCTAATACTGCTACGGAGAATGTTCCGGTAGAGCACTAGTACATCTAGCCGATAACTTGGTACTCCGAATTCCTACGAGTCCTTTTTGTCCTATACGAAACGGCTGAAAATAATATGGGGTTCCATCATTCTAGTATTTTATATAGTCAGTTAGTAGTCAGTTAACCCTTAAGAGAATTCTCACACATTTGTTACTTAAACGACAACTTTCGTGGCTCTCATGGAAACTGTGTTCTCACCAGGTTGTCTATTCCAGTCTATAGTTGGTGATGTAACTTTAATTGTCCTTTGGGCCAAAAACTAGCTTTCTTCAAGAAATGCGGCACCAGTGTGATATACCGGGATGTTAACTACGTTTGTCTGATCATGGGTTTTCCAATGCTCGTGAATTTTCAGATTGTGGGCACAACTACCTGGTAGCTATAATGTGTGCCTCATCTTCGCTTGTGGTAGAAACAGTGGCGTCCGGCATTTTCCGGGGCCCCTGCTAAAATTGAATGTATTTGGAAATTGCTTACATATATTTATTGCCCGCAACACGAGCAATGTTGAATACTGTTCCGTGAGCCGAGAAATAAAATACACCGGTATTGGTTCTTGTGTATCATCAGTGAAAAAGCCTGGTCCAGTTCGTTCAGCTTCAACGGCCGGGTCTGCTAAACTCCGTCTGCCTCACCTGCTTACTTCCTAGATTGATCAGCTCGAAAATGTTAAGTACCGAAGCTCGTTGTATCTCATGAGAAAGTCTGATTTGCTTCAACATGTGGAATGCTAACGAAAATTGAGATCTATGCCGGGTACAAGAAATGCCATTAGCAGGGTCCATGCGCTTATGTCAGTGGGGGCGTTCACACGCTACTGACATCTGCACGGTGCAAAACAGCCAATGATCGTCTTGCACTCGCTGGCCAACAATAGGCTTGATGCGCGCATTTGTGTTGGATGTTAGCGCTAATTTGTGACGGATGGCGTCCAACGCACAAAACATCATGCCTGCGCTAAACATTGTATAAAATTTTACAAAGGTACTATGATGCCCCCGGCGTCGGACCTCAAAGAGAGAATTTGTGTCATTCGCCGCTCTTACGGTATTCGTGCTTGATTATCAGCTGCATTGTGTTGAAGTACTGTGAATATTTGAAATCACAATTCAAACTTTCACCAAAGGAATTTTGTTGCACAATCGGACCACAGTACTAGAGCTGATTCCTGCAGGGTGTTAAGAAGTAACTATTTTGTTAAATTGTTTTCAGTACTTTGACTCGCAACAATAGATTTTGGCTAGCACTTGTGTTGGCTGCGCCGAAATAATTTCATGGGATGGAATGGATTGTGAGAATACCGCCGAGGAAGACACTGCAAGCGCACCTTCTGAATCGCCGAAGCCGTAGAACGGAGCTTCTATCAGGTGGGCAACCTGCTATGTCCAAGGCTGAAAAATACTGCAACAAAACATAAGAAACACATTAAACACCACTGTGGGATTCCACAAATCAATCTACGGCGTTCTTCTTGTGAACATATTTCTTCCCTTCCGATAGCTAAATTTAATCTATTCCACCGGATTTGCTTCCGTCAACAAGCTTGTTGAGAACAATGCTGTAGATGGACCACACATTTCCCACACTTGCTTCAAAATTTAAGCATGTGCTTGACAGCGAATAGTTTCGCATCCACCCACTGACACCGCAGTGATCATATCAGCGTACCAATAACGTAGGCAAATATTATGAAACTTCTTTAGACGCAACCTATCGTCTGCCTGACAGCACTCTTGCTAGATGACATTTCCGGCCATGCACTACGGGAAATCTGGGGCGATAAATTGAATCAGGGGGGCTACGGTACTCAACTGCAACGCTCGTTCTAATGTACGATGTACGAAATGTCGGCTTCACGCATATCCAATATTACAGCCGGTTTACTACCCATTTGCTGCCGGATTTAGTCCACGAATGGGAACAAAACAAATCGTTCTTTCATGAATCAAACCTGGCACAACGACAAGTCGAGAGATACACGAGAAAGTAAATAGGCACATAACTTACCAACTTGTATATCTTCATGGGAATCTTTGGGAAACACATTTTTGAATGCATCGGCATCTGTGGTAGACGTTTTCAGTTCTCCAATGTTCTCCAATGTATACATGTTCGTACAATGATGTGTCCAACTGCAAAAACAATCCCCAGAATGACCGCCATGTTCATTCTGCGATGGGGTTCTGGATATTCCTCTTATTCCTAATACTATAGGCACACGTTTCCGATTGCACGCACTAGGTGCCATCCAAGGTTTGTGATAAAACGGCGTCCAAATCCGCTCACAACCGAGGACAATTTTATAGATTATCGTTTCCACCGACAGTGCGTTAATGTTTCTGGTAAAACATTCAGCTGACTTTCTCGTGTTCAGCCAGCCATTAGGTAAGAATTTACTAAGAACGTTTCCGTTTTCAAACTGGTTGAGATGTTGCTGCACTCCCACTGACCAAATAGGCATGGTAAATCTGGTAAATTTTGCTTAAGTTTGATTCGGGAACTCCAAATATTAACTAGGCTTACATTCATACGTTTGATGGAAAAGAACATCGGCTACCCTCTGCATTTCTGCAGACAATCATGTTAATATTGATGGTCGCAGTGCGCTAAAACTCTTATCGTTTGCTTTTGGAAGGTTGGCATATTTGGATGTCACCAGAACCGTGTTAAGTATTATCTCAATGGCACATTGAGAAAATATCGTAAGCCTAACTAGGGATTTTTTAATGGTTCCCGAATATCAATCAGATCAAAATGCCATTGGAAGACGTGCATGACTAACACCTGTAAGCATATCGCACGACATGTTTGCCGCCGCGTTTACCGTCAGCCTGGATGCCAGGTGTGGAATGCATGAACGCAAGAACATGCAAATCCTTGGGCCTCCTTCTCAGTAATTAGCCTTTTACTTTGTGCCGATATGTCCGTAAGAACATAGAATATCTGCAGCACCTACGGGTGTCTCATCCTCCATATTAGAGACCACTTCGAA
>SJOL01011047.1:0-15754 GCA_004794785.1 Opisthorchis felineus | reverse complement strand
GTAATACGGCCTTCGCGAGTTTGAAAGGGTCCGAAGTAGCCGAGACCTGTCGCTGCAAAGGGATACCCTGGCTTTACTCTGGCAACTGGGAGGTCCGTCATTAATTGTTCGGATGGGAGAGCTGACCTTACTTTGCATCCCATGCATCCCCTGATGAGTCGCCTGACAGCTGTGGTAGCACCTAAGACCCAATACCATTGTCGTATAGCTGCTAGAGTATACGAAGTGCCCATATGACCTTCAAATTCATGATAGTGATTAATGATGCCTCGCGTTACTGGGTGATCTCCTGGGAGGATTATAGGGTGTTTTGTGAATTCTGGCAGAGTACTATTGCTCAGTCGACCACCCACACATAGCAGACCATTGAGAACAATCGGATGTAACTTGTAAGTAGGCGATTTCCTACATATCCCTTTACATGGCTTCGAGTCGAGCTTATAAGTTGTACTAAGCTCCGAGGGAAACGTTTGTAGCTGAACATGTCGCAATATTGATCGTTCTGCCTCGTTCAGTTCGTCGAGCCGCAGAGTAGTCTTAAGATCAATACCCTAAAAAACTCCTTTACTGCGGAGGTAAGATTTGAACCTGATAAACCAAGCTACCGCTCGCCGTAGCCTCACCCACGATGACTAGTATGATAGCAACACATTTGTTGGAAGGTTGGTTGTCGAAGTAACTTAAACTGTGGCGGCCCCCTTCAACTCTAGGTCTGTGGCCTTATGATGAAGTTGTTCGATGTCAGTCTTAGGCCACTGCTGCTCGCCAAGCTTCAGGAACTCGGGACCTTGAATCCAGAGCTTCAATAGCTGAGAATGTTTCATACGGATGCCACGTGAGGCACAGCCGGCAGGGTTCACGTTGGTCGGAACATGTCTCTATTGTGATGTGTTGGTGTTTTCGTGTATGAAGCTAATTCTGTTGGCCACAAAGGTTTTGAACCTCAAACTTGTGTTAAAAATATATTGCAGCACAATTATTGAGTCCGTCCAAAAGTAAATGTTGTCAAACCGGGCTTCCAGCTGCTTCACTAGGTGGTGCATTAGTCTCACCGCTAATACAGCAGCCTGAAGTTCGAGGCGCGGGATGGTAACTGACTTGAGAGGTACTACTCTTGATTTTCCCATCAAAAAGTTGCAATGAACATGTTGTAGCGACTCACATCTCAGGTAAGCTACGGCTCCATAACCAACTTTGGATGCGTCAGAGAAAATATGCAACGACTGATGTTCGATAACAAACTGTTCGGGTTTGACACATCTAGGGATGACTAATGACTAGACAATTTGGATGTCATTTCTCCATTTCTTCCAAGCATCTTGAATAGCTTGATTAACTTCTTCACCCCAGCCACAGTTTGATCGACAAACTCTTGTAGCAACTGTTTCGGTTGTAACAACAGGGGGGCGACGTATCCCAACGGATCATATAAGGAAGCCGCACACGAGAGAATACCTCGTCTGGTCACTGGAAGCTCCGGTATTCCTAATTTAAACTTAAAGCTGTCAGTCCTGACACACCAATAGGGTCCTAACGTCTTGTGTATGTCAGGATGTAATGAGTTCAAAGACACCAGGTCAGTCGCACGCTCGTGTACCGGTATCTGAGAGGAAACCTCATCGCTGTTGCTCATCCATTTGCGCAGATGGAAGCCGCCCTTTTTCAACAACCTAGACGGCTGGTCGACTAGCCTAAGGGCTTGGATTGGCAGAATCGACCGATAATAGTGCTTTCATCGAACGATTCACAGTTGTCATAAGCAGTTTGTCACAAAGCAAACGTTGCGCAAAATGGCGAGGACGTCGCCCCAAGCGGGTGAACATTGAGTTCGTAGACCTCCGGGGTCTGCTGTAAGTTACCGTCGGCATACCATAGAAAGCCTAGTAGCGCCCTAGCTTCTGGCTTCAAACGAACTTGCAAGAACATTTCTTCGATGTCTGCAGACAACGCAATATCATTCAAACGAAATCGTAGCAAAACTCCGGTGATATCATTCGTCAAATCTGGTCCAGAATACAAACAGTCATTCGGCGACAGTTTTCCAGACTTCGCCGCAAATTCAAATACTATCCTCACCTTTCCCGGTTTGTGCGGATTAAAAACAGGATGTTGGGGGACGAATCGACGTCCATCAGGCTGGTCGGTCGGGGCCCTGCTGGCGTAGCCATTGGCCTCGTGTTCCAATATAATGTTTGTATACAGCCGCAAGAGATTCGGGTCCTTTAGTAGGCGGAGTCGAAGGTACTTTAGTCGCTTCTTGGCTACGTGTTTGTTTTCCGGTAAGTCATGCCAATCACGTTTCCATGGGAGCCGGACCTGATGGTGACCGTTGAAGAGACTGATTGATTGCTTCGCTAGACTTAGCACTTGTTTGTCCTCGATCGACATAGATATATCCCTTTTTGGTCCTTGATCATTAAACTCGAGTTCAAACAAACGTAGCACGTCACTTTCTATAGTCCCCTGCGTACTTAGGCAGCTTATTGTGGTGGTTTTGCTATCGGTGATACCCGATGGACCAAAGATGACCCAGCCGAATACTGTTAATGTTGCATACGGTTGCTTACTGGTCCCGATACGCTGCTCTATCACCCAGTGTGCATCTGGTACATTCGTACCTATTAAAATAGACACCTTTTGGGATGCTATCCGAGGGAGCATAATGTCTCGCAGATGAGGCCAGCGATGAAGGAACTCTCGAGACGGTACGGTTGGTCTCATCAGGGGTAGCTGGTCCGTTGAATACACGGTTTCTACATGCGTCTGATAATCATTGTTCAAGGACTAAATGGTCAAACTGAAAGCTATTGTGCTCCTCTTTGACGTTCCGGTGATCGAATTAACCTCCAATTCCGCTGGGGTACCCTTCAGCCCAATCCGGTCAGCGACTTCGAGCGAAACAAAAGTAGAGTCTGATCCACTGTCCAGAAGTGCATAGCATAGAACAACGCCATTGGGTCCGACGACGCGCACTGGAAGAAACCCTAGGAATGCTGACGGAACTTCTACTGAATTCGAGTTTATATTAGCAGTAAGCGAAGTGGATGGCTTCACGTAGCTGTCCATGTTCAGTAACCGATGGGGGCGTTCGCCACCTCTTGGCGCGTCGCAGTGATTAAGGGCTCGGCATTTGTCTGCTCGGTGGTTGGGTTTCAGACAGCACAGCTTACGTTCCCTCAACGCCTGGAGTTTCTCTTCTGGAGACTTGGCCTGGAATGCGGTACAGTCGCATAAGTAGTGATGGGCCGTACACACCGGACAACTCAGAGCCTTAGATGCAACGGCGCTAACGTGTGGACCAGGGAACTTGGCGCGTCGATTAATATGATCCACACCTCTACTGGACACTCAGTTAGCGCCACTAGCCAGCTGTCCATACATGTCTGTTGCTGCGGACAGATTTCTTTCAAGGAACTGAGCCAGTTGGTGAAAAGACGGCTCCTTTTGTTCGTGTAGAATATTGTCAGCTAGCTTCGCCCATTCTCGTTGGAGATGCCTGGGAAGCCGCCTCACAACCCGTTTCAGGTTTGTCGAGGAATTCAAGTCGGCAATATAACCCATCTGGGTGAGGGTGATCTCGCAACCGTGCATTTCACGTACTAGCTTTCTTAGTGCGTCGGTGTCCTCAGCAGTAATGGGGCCTCCGACCAGTATACTATCAATGAAGCTTTGCACTATATTATGGGGCCGTCCGAACTCCTTATGAAGGATATCTATTGCTTTTACGAAGCCGTCGCTTTCTGGCAGCAACACGCAGTCTTCTATTGCTGCCTTGGCTTCGCCGGTGCAATAATGGATAAGATACATCAGTCGCTGTGTGTCGTCAACAAGTCTGCTAGCGACGTTCACTCGGAAGCCTTTCGTAAACTTCCAAAACCTTACGCGGAGTTCCGTCAAATTTATCTGTTTCCATCTTCGGTAGCGCCATAGTTGATTTAAGAGATTGCGGGGAAACTGTACCGTGACTAAATGCATCTTTTAGAGTGCCAGCCTGTTTCGTGGCGGAGCCATCCGACTGTAGCTCATCCTCCGATGAGTAGCTCTGGTGAGTTTCCAGACGTAGACTGGCCAGTGCTTTACGTTTCGATTCAACCCTCTTTTTATTAATTTCCAATTGTCGCAAACTATCTGCTAATTTTCCCTCTAAAATGTCTCTCTCAAGCTTAGTGTCTAACTGTCGTGCAGAAAACCTGCTGGACCTAACGCTACTCGCCTTAATGGACTTTGGCGGGCAATGACACGGGGAAACAAAACATGGGCTGGCAATACTGTTCACCTGGGATGTGCGCGGCGTGTGATCAGCGTCAAAAATTTCTCCAAGAGGTGATCGGGTTTTGGCTCTTTCGCACGATTTGCTTCTAAGATTATACATCTTCGTTAGAGATAGTCTTCCAGGGGTCCACTAGGAAATAGTCCAGTTTGAGTACTGTAGAATACTTTGGCGTATTCGGGAAAGCCCAATTGAGTGACGCGCAAAATCACAAGCCAGACACCTTAGATCCTTGGGATGTAACAATGAAATGCGGTACTACATGTATAAAATACGTGATGAAAAGAGGTACAAATCTCAAATTATGGGGGTTTCCGTCTATATTGTTGCACGAAGTAGTGCAAGTCCAAAGAAAGCCCGGAGAAGATGGCAAATCGATCTTAATTAGCGACACACGCTTGCGCACAACAAGCGGTAACGCGAAATGTCAAAAAGCGCGCGTAAAAGATGGTCAACCAAACTGGTTCGACATGTCAAGGGTTAAAAGGTTCTTGAGGGGTTACAATCCGGTCTGAGGTAGACGCAGTAAACAGTAGGCTCACCCAAGAGAGGGCTTTGACCGGGGGAAAGGAAGTACAAGTATCGTGTTCGGACTGCTGACACAAATTACGCACTGCAGAACTGCTCATTGCCTGACTTTGTCTCCACCAGTGTGACTACTCTATGATTGTGACATTCCATTATCTGTAAAAAAACAAATCAATCAAAAGTCTTCCGCTCGACAGGTCCCGTGCCCGTCGAACTCTTCTTTGCAGGAAACTGAAGGAGCGCAGCGCCCCAATGAAGAACATCCTTATCGGTTGGTGTGGCAGCCTGTTGCGAATAGGTTTGGGAAAGTGCTAAACACTCAGGAAACCTCCGATTACAGCGTAAACATTTGACCTTCATTTGTGAAAAGGTCAATTGTTTAGCTTTTACTGAATGAGCAGACGGCATTGTAAGCTATACGCTTTCGGTGTAACTGATGACGGGGTGTGGAACCACTGGTCACAACCACTGGAACGCAAGAGGCTTGCGCCCTTGTGTTAAATGCTTAGCTTGATCATGGGGATAATTGGTAGGCGGTATTGTACCACGCATGCGCCGACCACCAGGTGCAAAGCAAAAATTGCCTCGCTGAATCTACAGAGCTTTTAAAGTGGATAATCTTACGAGAACTTTGACTAGCTCGACTGCCTTCTACAGTGATGTGTTGCCGAGAGCTGTTTATTCAACTGAACAAGATTGCAATGTCATTAAACCCTCTCGATTAGTATATAAGTAAAATTTTGCTAATAAAGTAAAAAATCAAGCAGAGTTTAGCGGTGCTTGGTGCTCCTCAATCCGAGATAATATGCACGTAAATCAAAATAATTACACCCTGCCGGGTACTTCAGTCGCACTTGGCTCCGTTTTACTTTACAGTATAACCGCATATATGATTTGGTACACAGAAATTTTTCACAGCACTATTTTTTGAAACCCTGACTTCGGGTTGAGTCTAATATGTACGGACAACTTGGTGCATTGCGCGATATTGATGCGGCCACCCATCTCAGTCCATAATGTCCTTATAATAATAATAATGTTTATTCCCAACTGGTGGGTGGCATGCTGTCAGGCATAATCATAATGTTACAGTCAAAATAAAAGCATGACTGGTGGGGTTTGTGGGTACAGGAGGTTGCGCGGAAAAGGGACAGTGTTACAAACAGTGGGCAATAATACTATTAATGATAACAATAGGTTTATTTTCCAACTTGTAGGAAGCATGCCGATTGAGTCATAATCAGGTCGTTACAACATGAACGCGGCAGGCAACAACACAACGGAGAGGAAGTTACAACCGACGAGGCATACTTATTTCGTGAAAAGTCACCGCAGTTTCTGGGACCGAAAGAAAAAACTGAGGACAACGGACATGAGGTACGACTAGTTCACAGATGAGGCCGAATAGTTTGAACTAAAACTGAAAACCGTTGCTGGCCATGGGTGACCTTGGGCGGTCGGGTAAATGGCTGGGGTCACAAAAACAAAAATGGAGATGGAGATTGAAGAATTCGATCTGGGGACAAATGGCAAATTTTGTCTCATAAATACAGCTTAAACTGAAACTGTCTAGACTTACCGGTGTCACTCTTGTGGGCAGTCAGGTGTAAAGGATAGTTTTGATGAGGAGATAGTGCCAATGCTTGGGGCCAAACGAACACCGTAAAAGAAATTGAACTTGTGGAAGAGGCAAACCGAAATTGCGGTAGGAAACTAGGTTGACTAAATTCGAACGATAGGTTCTGCGGTTTAGAACGAGGCGGTTGGGGCCAGGTGAAAAATTTGTTTGTAGTTGCGATTGCAGTCTCGTGTGGGCGGGAGGTTGCGTTCAAGATTCTGAAAAAAGCAGTTGCGGGAGTACCATCAGACTGGGTATGGCAGTGCCATGCCACCATTGCGCTGACGTATTTCTGTCTCTGGACAGCCCCGTAACGGTCGTCAAGGTTGCCGCAATCGGACAGGGGATATGCATATCCGTGGCAGCTGGATCTGGGTTAGACGAGAAGACTGACACAGATAGAGTCAGGCCGATGCAGAGTCACGGAAAATTCCAAATCAGTAGGAGGGCCATGTGAGTGTGGACCGCGGACAAGCCAGATTGAATGAATAATGGTTGCACGGGGCGTTTGCACAACTAAAGCCAAAGTTTGAAGCATACACCAATATGCACGGCAGATAACTGTATAGGTATACCGTATAGGATATACCCAAATGGTCTTGAGTCATTGCAGTTTCCCCGAAAAGTAAGCTATTAACCACCCCCTGGTGCGAAGTATTTCACACTAGAAAGCGTGGAGCAAATAATTATCGGTTGTCAGACACGGCGGGACAATTACCACGGAATACAGCCCAAACAAGTGGCTAATAAAGGCCCTTAACCATCACAACCGTAAGCGTTGTCGCTCGGTTATGTTCAAGTCTAAGCGGTGTGGAACCACAATTGGCCTTGGGTCACCTTTTACGCGCTTGACTCATCAAAACAATGAGTTGTAACACTTTTTTCCTTCTTTCATAAACTTTTATTACTCGATGATTCTGAAAGAAACAAAACTAGCCAGTTTAACATCATTTCTCTCTTGAGAAAAAGCGGCAGAATATCTTACTTTCCTAGCGGACCACTGGGTGATCTATGAGTTGCCCTGACAACCGGTGATATGCCAGTTTGGTTTTCCATGTTTGAAACTGAGTTGGCGAAGTCAGTTTTCAGAGACCGTATGTTCAGGGATTTTTGGACGCAAGCGAAGCTGAAACTAAGGGGTACTGTATACAAGACACAAATAAGATCCCTCTTGCTTTATTTTTATGGGGCTTGGCCTGCCATTATTCGAGAACCTCAAGCGTCTTCAAAGTCTTACTCCCCGATGCCAAGGTGGCGACAAATTACTGAGCACACGGGTACGTGATGATTCGTCGGAGAGGCAGATGATGCTTACCAGGTGCGGATTATAAGAGCACGTATAACGCTTGCCAGACAGCCGTCTACCACAGGCCAGCCACCACCACAATTGACTATCGCAACACCACCTACACGGACGAGGAAAACTTACGTGTGCGGATTGTTATATCATTTCGTACCCGGTATATTGAAATCCTTATTATGATCCATTATTGCGGACTAGGTTTCAGTAAGCAAACACATACCAAGTACCTCAGTTATAACAGCGAGCGCCTGCCATAATTGGTCCGACTGCTATCCGTCATTTCTTCTGACCTGGTTGAACCCGGAGGCATTTGTTTCAGGATAGCATACAAGACAGTGTAGTACGCAAGGCAGACCACCACGTTAAGTTTGCAGCGCAGTCAAGCGAGTTGCCTTAAAATGAACCCGGAATGCACCCATCTGTTAACCAGACGATATTGTCGTCATCGCGGGGTTGAATGCAGGGTCTAAGGCGCGCGTACATGCATCCAACCTTCAACTTACAGCCCACGGCCGGCATTCAGTATTTTCACAATGGAATTGAATTTTTGAAAGCTATGACGTGTCCCTAACGGACTGAAACGGAGAGACAGTTGAGTTCAGAGTACCACTCCAAACTTTTGAGCCCCATGTAGACATCCCGGGGTCTCAGCGATGCTATGAAAGTATTCCGCCAGAACTTTCCCTCCAGGGGTATGATTGCTTGGGTGGACAGTGAAATTTGGTGAGCTGTAAAAATATGAGTGTAGATTAGTGTGGTTTTTTGTTCGAGCACCTGGGCAATAAAATGCAACATTTTGACGCTAAAAGTTTTAGTCCACTTACAAAGGTTTTGCAACAAAGAACATTGTGCGGCCAAGGAGCCCCCCACAGCTTGTTGCCAAGTTAAGCAGAATTATTGAGTCACAACTGTTACGGCTGCCCGCTTTTTGAGCTTAAGTGACGCGTGCCAATTCACAAAAAGGACCAAATACGATTTCCGGTATTATGGTAGTATTGTAAGGATAATAACGCACATATTCAAAAAATCTCAACAGATTCTCCTTTGCAGATACTGTAGAAGTTACAAAATAGGGCTGTACAACCACCAGCCTGGGGATGATATCGCAGTTCACTTCGCCACAAAATCGATATCGTCACAAGGAAACAGATATCGACGGCAGGTAACCACAAAACACAATGTCCGGCCAAAATCCGCAAAAGTTTTAAGAATAATTCGCTAAAACAAGGAGGTACTCAGTTGCGTGGAACAAGATGAATAATTATGAAAATTGGCTGTCACATATGGTGGGGAACGGTTGCACATTTTTGATAAGCTGTCTTCTACGACAACTACCCAGGGCGACATGTTCGGTTGGGTTTCCGTCGGTTCATCGAGAACCACGCCGTAGAGCGCCGTTACACCCGTTCTTTAAATGCACGAAAGGTGCGTCTATGGGAAGCACCGGCAACCAACGAAAATGGTTTCACCTCTTCGCGTTCCCTCATCTGATGGAAGCGCCTTCAAATTTTTCCCATACGGAGGATAAGTTTTAGTATCACAGCGCTAGCCGTGATATGGTATGTGGTCCTGTGGATGCTAACGATCGGCAGGCTTGACACGCAGGCCACCGCGGTTTAGGCCACCGCATAGGCTTGGGATGCTTATCTTCCGTCAACGGTGATCGGCTGTCCAGAGCGGTGTTCGAATGTCAGTCTACCAGCAGCTATCCCAGAAAAAGAAGGCGCCTAATGCATCTTGTGGCCTTACGTATTCAGTACTGTTTATTCCCAGCTGGTCGTTGGCCTTATGAGAGGCATAATCATAATGGTACGCTCAGAAGAAGGGCACGACTGATATCTGTTTTGGGTGCCCGGAAATGCGCGGGAGCGAGGTAGTCACTCAAATGTTGGGCGTTACTAGACACATGTGAGGTCATGCCCAGAGTGGCAAGAGCTAAATGCGGAGGGAATCAAGAGCAGGGAGACAGAGTCATTAGTATATTTCCATCTTTTGGGGAGGATGCCATAATGCAGCAAGATCCGGCCATTACAATTCAAGGACGGCGGACGAAAATACAACGGAACGAACGCAGAACTAAGGCATCCTGCCTGGCACTTGACAGAAAACTGTAAAATGCTGAAAATGAGGAACCGGAACAAAGGATCCGGTGAAACAGCAGTGTTACGGTGATCCGGCCAGTTGATTTGAACTAAAACTGCAAACAACCGCTGAGGCCATGTGGCCCTGGAAGGCTGAATCTTTGGCCAGGGTCACGAAAAGTATAAGTGGGGATGATGAAGTTTATGAATTTGCAACAAGCATAGACTGTATCTTGGATCTCAGGACCACAGTCTGCAGTGAAACTGTATACACTTACTGGTGTCGCTGCTGTGGGAAAGTCGGGTGTTAAAGTTCCCTGAGGTAGTAAGTCATTGCCGACGCACAGTAAGGCCTGGTGAGTGTGGGGCATCGGATGGTATGGGGTCCAACGATAGAAAAGTACCCATAGTTTATTACCGTTAAGAGGGCGACAGCAAGTGGTTAAATGAACCAAGATAGGGATAGATTGAGCTGAGTAACCCTGCAACGAAGGACTGGTCATGCTTGCTATCAGAATGCTGATATAGTATAAGGGGCATAGAGCAAACCAGTATAAGTGTACTTCTGTTACTGACAATAGGGCTTACTCATAGAGCGGTGTAAGAGGCCAGAAGTGGCGGTAAACGTTGTGGCAAAATAAGCATTGATGTGAACCGCCAGGTCAAACAGCGGCTCACTACAATGTTATGTGTGCGTGACATAATGGGCTTCGGGGCAAAACAAGAATTGCATCCATTGCGCATCTTCAGACAGACTATTTTCATGTGCATGTACTGTGCGTGGTCAGGAAATGTACTGTGACTGTCAAGAGGGCGGAACCATTGCTTCATTATGTTTTATATTAGTTAGATCATGACAAAGCAAAGCACCAGATACCAAACAGCTATCCAAGAATGGAGCCCGGCCTGAAGGAATGATGCATATGTCGTCTGGGCACAGAAGCTCAATGTCGAAGGTATTGAAAAATGACAAGGTCATTGAAGGTGTGCGCGGGCGTATTATTACCATAGGCGCTATTAATTTACCGGAATTCGCTGGAGGAAAGCTACTGGTTGATGCAGCTACCAAAATATTACACCTTTGTCGGTGACTCCTCAGCGCCTCGGGAGAATGCTCGGACTCAAGAAGGTAATTCAAGTTTTCTGAACCAGTAACGCCTCGCTCCATCCGTTCATCTACATCCATAATTCTAGGGATTAGTTAAGTAAGTAAAAACCATAACAGAGTACAGTGCACTTACACTGGTCTTCGCAAAAATGATCAAACTAAAGCAAAGAGTGAGCAGATGATGACTAGGCTTGTGGTACCGGGACTTCGCGAATCGGCTGTGTATTCAAACAAACAGTTTTCAAACAGTTTCAAAATGAAAATTTAAATAGAACTCCGCCGGCCGCCTTTGGCCGCCAGTAGCCGTGTTTAGTGAGTATCGGCTGACTTGTTCTGACCTTCCAAGCGATCTGAGCTCATAAATATTCGCCTTGTTGTTGGTGACTAAAATCCGGAAAAGCGTAGTTGTTTTGAAAACTTTCTGAAAGCTTAGCATTTAATTCGACCAATCCGTTATCTGTCATCCACAAGAACATTCCTTCTCTTGCATGTATAGCTGATGTCGCGGACAATTAAAAGGCCATGATTTCTAGACAAACGGTCATGATGTTATCAAGGAAGGAGCGCGAAGCCTAATCCATAGAAGCTCGCTGCTAAGTACAGCGAACCGTTCGTTAGGCTTTCTCTGATGCGTTGGAGAACTGGTAAGTTTGTGGAAAAGGTGTGTGGCTTCTTCGATGTTATTGTGCCTTTTCCGGAGACTGTGATGACGAACAAGGAACTGCATTCGGTCGGTATTCAGTTTTCCCCCCAAATCTTCTGTCAAACTGTGCATCAGGACATTGGAACCTACTATGAAAAGTGTGGTGTGTGGGTCATCCGCGACAAGCGCCTCGTTGTGCTTGAGGATTCATAGCTGACGATGGATTTCGGTTGTTGACGGTAGTCTGACGTCGATGTTCCATTAAAACGGGCTGGTTTCTTCCAGGTGTTATGTTGAAAAAGACCAGCCAAATTGTTCTTAAAGGTGCTCAGGCCGTCGTCCAGGAAGATAACTGAGGGAGTGAACTATCGTTCGCCGACAGTTGTCTTTGTTTGACCTGTTGATAGAATAACCTGAAGTAGGGTGCGGCTGTTGCAGCGAAAGCCATCTACATCTCCTGGGTATAAAAAATTAACCAGCGTTTTGTGTTATTCTTTGAGCTCCTGATTATCTGGTGTTTGAGCCATTTGCGTGTGCCATAACAGTCGGAAATTGCTGGTACGGTCTTTCTGACAGCGATAAGAGCTGCTGATCTCCACGATATCCAGTGTTTATTTAATCGAGTTAAGTGGCCTGGACAAACGGATCTAAAAAATAAGAGCACAGTTTCTTTCACTCGTTTTTTTCCAACTTCCGAGCAATCTTCCTCATCCGCATGACTGTGCGTTTCCAGTAGCTTGATAAGCATGAGCTACTGAAACTTGTCAAAGTTGATTATAGGATTATGATTATTGGAACTGTTCTGCCTCGTCACACGTAATGCTGCTAGAAAGCGAAGCGATGACCGGACTCGCACAATAGCATGATCAGAGTCAAGCTGCGTACACCAGAAGTAACGACAATATTTTATTGATGCACTCTATCGGTAACCGAAAGCCACACGGTCCATTTGGGTCCAGGATGGTCTTGCTGTTTGTGGCCTCCAAGTAACCCGATATAAGCGTCTAGGTTGGAAGCTTTCACTGGCCAGGAACAGACGGCGATTTTCACACACCTGGAGCGTTCGCTACCATTATCTGCACTCAGAGCATCTACTCCAAATTTGCCACCTAAATGTGCTCCTTCCGTACTTAGTCAGCCAACTTGAGCATACAGATCACTCGCTAGAATTACCATATCCGTCTAGCTTGCCTAAGTGGTCGTGATAACTCTAGCTCTCAAAACTGCTGTCTGTTGGGACACGCCGATTTGACAAATAAACAACGCTTATTGCATTGACATGCAATGGTCTTACTGAGCCAGACAACCGTTCATCCCAAGGACGACTTTCTACTCAGATGCAGTTCAGCGAGACACTTTAAGCTTTAGGGCTGAGTGCAACTCCCACATCGCAGATACAACAAACCATTGCGTCAGGATCACCAGGTGAACGAAGAGTGGAATGTGGAACATCTGAGCTCGTCCTAAGCGGCTTGAGGCGCACGATCAAAGTGGGGTCCTGTGTGCGTGTTCCGGAGACACAGCATGCATCGACGGATAGGGAAAGCAAAGTTACAGCAAGAGATGCTTGTTGAGCGATTCGACAGACTACGGACAATAAAGGCCGCAAAGTAGACCAGATCTTCTGAGGGTAGTAAGTGAGTAATTAGGTTTAGTTTTCTAGACGAAGGTTCAGACACAGAATAACGGTCAGCGGACTGGTAGATGATGTGATCGCACTGCATCCATCGATGGGCGTGCGGGGTGTGTGGGAGAGGGCCGGTGAGCGAAGAGTTGCAAAGGCAAAATAAAATTCCAGGTTGCATAACCTGAAGAAGGGGATTTGGTACACTTACCCAAGCTTCAGCTTTGAATCAAAAGTCTGACTCACAAGGCAGTGGGAGGGTGTCGGGTTTTGTTCGAAAACCCAGCCCCTAGCTCCCAACTCAAAAGTATAAACCTCGGGGCAGCGGTAGCTAGGGTTTTCTTGGGGACCCTTCCAGAAGCCAGTGACGTAATGTTCTGACCCACTTGGCTTCGTGGGGCTGGCATGGCCCGGGGCAGGGAGCATGGCATTACTGTTTCACTCCTAGTAGAGCTACTCAGCGGGTCCTTTTGAGCAGCACCGGAATCTCGGCTTTTAAAAGTGCTTTGACTGTAGTTAAAAATTTCGCCAGTGGTCATGGTCAGCCGCTGTGCGATCCGAGTGTGCGGCTTATAGGGCCAACCTTTTCTAACCCTTCCTTCCTCGGGGGAAGGCAGAATCGCTGCTTTTAGTACTATGGGCATGCTGGTTGTCTGAGGAATATGCCGTACTGTCTTCACAATCCTACTGCAGAAGACTGCATGACTTAACCTCCAGGCCACTTCGTATTATGATTACTCGCAGTAAGGGATTTGCTACTGTTCGTTGGGCTGCTCTCCTTTGGCTTCTCTAGCATGGTTGAACCCTTAGGAATTGAGTGCCTCCCGGTATAGACCGCAGGATTATTGCATCACAGAAGCCAGGCCAAGATGACAATGTGACAGCCTGTGCCGTTTACAGGTAAGCGATGTTCGGTACATAACCAAAGAAGTCACTCCCCATTATCTGTGCGGTGAATGGTACCCCAAATCGGTCACTAAGTTGAGCTTCTACAGGATTGTCTGGCATCCTGAGCATTCACATCACCTGCCATAATCACGATATTTGTAAATCTTGCAGACCGAGGCAACCATGATAAATGTCGTAAAAAGCTGTCCTTTTAGATTCAGATCTGACGTCCGTCCGATCATGTGCTGATACAACAAACAAACCTTGTTTACTGCGTTCATATGCATTTGGCACAGTGCGAACGCTGATGTCGTGATCTGAGTTCGAACGCGTCAGCCACACGAACTAAACGGTTAGAAATGGCTGCAGTGTACGTCACTGACAGACTTTGAGGAGGAGAAAGTATCGTGCCATGTAGATGCCGAAAGGGTGCTGTGCCACAAGGCATATCCGCACAAAGTCTAATGAGCTCAGTAAAATACCGGCGTGGTGCAGGCGTTGAATATGAGTTCTTTGGTGGCTTCGCAACAGTGTCATTTACGGGCCAAAGTGGTTGAAAGTAGGCCCAGTTATGTTCGATATCCTGCCCGTAAAGTTATAATAGACATCTTTGGCCTGATGTGAACAATTTGCACACTGGGCAATACAGCGTTATTTCTCCGAGGTCGGAAGCAAATAGTTTGGTCAGGCAAACTGTCAGAAAGCCTGGTAGATATGACCACTTCGTTCACATTGCCTGTTGGTGTTTCACAAAAGCACGATGACTTTCCTTGCAAGACGCCGAAAACCTGAGACATTGCAAGAGATTTGAAGCTGATACCCGGCATGTATTTCGTAGTAGAAACAAAAATATAGGGTAGCAGATAGTGCAATGACACTTAGTTCTCCAAACGAACCCCTACCGGCACCGTTATCGCGCTAATATCGGTGAATCACTGACAAATCATTGAAAACAATATGAACGCCGACACCTAGAATCATCGGAAAGATATCGGCCATAAGAAAATCAAGCAAAAGACGAGAGAATCTTTCTTTCCGTGTATTCTACACTAAAGAATCACCTAAACAGTTTTCGCTGGCCTATCCGATATAAAGCGTACTCAGCGCACGGAGTTGAGGAGTTCTTTATTGTGGATGTAAAAGTAACAAACCTGATCTCTACAGCCCTTCGATCACCGATCTCAATAATATGAGGGTGATGTGCAAAGCACAACAAAAGGCAACCTCATATAACAGTGCCTTTGCGTCACGCCCATGTTCGTCACTTCTGGAAGAAATGCATTCGAGTTTGTATTCCTGTAAACCACCATGTACACAAAGAGGAATATCGTACTGACACAAGGAAAACAACTCTTTAGGTGATGTTTTTGGCAGCTGCGTTTTCATGCGGTTTGATTTTTGTCCAACCTGCCTTCAGGGTGTAGTGCTCTCCATTTCGGACTTGGATGTTTGCCATCCACATGCAGTGTCCCAATTCAGGCAGATATTATTGCAATAAGATATACTTACCATTGGTAGTTCCAGGGCTTGCTGTGGGACTGAGAGCCTGCTCCCTTTTCCACGAAAACGGGTAAGTTCTTTTGACAACTGGCTGCTAAAAAGGCGGCCTGGTAGGGGACACATGGAAATGCCGCAGCCTATCTTAGAAACTAAACATAGTTATAACTCGACTGACCTAGAGAGCTGAAGCT